>OX638132.1:0-220000 GCA_951804985.1 Dryomyza anilis | reverse complement strand
TATGGGAGGTGCCACGCCTCATGCTCCAATCCCGCCCACATTTGAAAAAATAATAAACAACCACAATATACATCATTGGGCTAAATTTTATGACTGTGGCTATCTTAAGTACACAGATATTTGCATTTAAAAATTCAAGCTTGCCACGCCCATTTTTGTACCTTAGGGGGCAAATTTTGAAAAATCCCGCCTTAGTCGGGAGATGAACACCCTGTCCAAATTTCATGTTCCTAGGTCTAAGGGTTTGGTCTGGGCGTTGATCGATCAGTCAGTCAGTCAATCAGGACTTGTTCTTTTATATATATAGATGATAACAGTTTTTCGAGAGTACAATATGGTGTCAAAATTTTCCTTTCCAAAAACAAAGAACGCATATTAAAATATTTTACATACATATATATTACAATACATAGTTACGTACTATGGAATTGTTACAATTCATTAATTTATGGACTCTTGTCAATTTTTACACTTTATAAAATTCTCATATATTACAATATCTTCACTATCTTTACAATTGCGAAACGTCAAATAAAGTATTTTAATGATATATAAATGATTGCTGATATTTTTTTTATTGTATTCGCGAATTTAGTGGGTTTAAGACGCGGCCTGCCATTACAGCAACATCTAAATCACGATCTATGATAAAAAATAAAAACGGATGATTCACTGAGATCTGAATCGGTTGCGTTTGTTGGCCACTTGTTCCTGAAAATAGCAAAAAATTAACAAATAAAGTTTTGTAACGCTTGAGTTAGTTTAGTATTTAGTAACGCTATTATTATTAAAGGTGTGCATTAATTGGCATTTCCTTACGTTTTAACTGATTGATAGGCCGTGTGCGAATATTCACGTTTATCATTTGTTCGATGTGCTTGACATAAATTCCCTTCTCGTCGGTCATAGCACGTAAATCAGCGAGACTGGGTTCGAAAATGTCATTAATGCCCATCTAATTGAAATCGAAATTTAAAAAAGAAAAATGTGTTTTTTTTAAGTACTCACATTCTGCAAGTCATTAGTCAGGAATATGGTTCCAAAGAGTTTAAAATCGGGTATTACTGCCTGTACCCAACGAGGTCTTAAATTTTTGCGCATGAGTCGTAAAGTTGGAGCGTGGCGCAGAGAAGCCGCTGTAGCAACTAGATTATTATTGAAATCTGGTAATATAATTATTAAATTGTACTCAGGAGTGTCTAGTTCCAGTTCAAGTACACTCATTTTTAAGTTTTCATAGTATTTAAAATAAAGTACTGCGTTATATACTTTGAATGTCGCGTGAATGATATGTTGTCCGTTTAGATAAAAAACATGATTGATAATATCTGTGTTGTAGTTTGACTTCTTCCCGCTGTTGCTCAAAAAATTTGGTTCGGATTCAAATTTGTTTTTCATTGCAGTCGCCATAAATGGAAAATAATTCGTACTAGATGATGTTGGAAATAGGGCTTCGAATTGACCAGCATCGAGAACCGTATTGCCGTACAAATGTCGTTTGCCACGGTTAGGTCGCATAGTTAAAGAACCGTGTGCCTTTCCTGCAAATGGTAGATAACTTATTTTGGGTTTCGCTAATAGTAATTTGTCTCTAGGCCGTGTGAGGAGGACTGACACATTTTGTATTCTTAGTAATTGCTCAATACTATCAGGATCGTACGACGAAATTAATTCAACATTATTATTTGTTTCGAAATCTTTGTTAATGATCGTTACTGCTACTGGTTCTATAGTTGTTGTGTTTAAGACAGCTAATTCAGTTTCATTAGGAACTTTAAAAGTGATTGGATAAGGCGTAGTAGTGATAGTGATTTTGGTTTGGGTTGGAACTGATTGAGTAGCATCTGTTGGCAATGTAGTTTCAGTTTTTAAGTTAGTGTTAGTGGTCGAAATTGTATTTGTCGTTGCTGTATCGACAATTAATACTGGCGTTGTATTTAATAGAGATGAAGATGGTACCATATCTTTACTTAAATCGTACCCATAGAACATGAGTACTGTTTCGTAGTCTCGTGTAATAGTTACATTGTTTTGGTTCAGACTCAATCCCTTTAAAGTTTTGTCCGAACCAAAGAAATAAGTCTGTAAATAGCACAAAAAAAAAATACTTTTTAGCTTTACACTTGGTTTTCGCAAAATATAATTTATGTCGCAGAAATATACATATTTCATATTTCGTGTTTTCATAAGAATGTATTTATTTATTTTCGACAGAACGTCAGTCCAGTTTTTTTAATTTATGTAATACTTTTTTAATATTTTGTAGAAATCAATTTAATAAGTTCCCAGCAAACGCCAAAATTGTTTTCACCTAAACACTATAGTTGTAACTTTTTTTTATTTATGAACCAAAGTTTTAGTTAAGTTTTGTAATTTTTCGAGATATTTAATACATGGCCGATATTGACTTAGGAATTATAAATGAAATCAAAAATATATAAAAAATCTTAAAATTAAAATCTTAAAGAAAATTGTAAGATAATCGTTTGATCCATATTATATTTACCCTTAATCTGCGATGGATATCGCGATAACCAACTCGTATTACATCCCTACTATTTGGAAACTGCAGTACGTTGCGGAGTTGGAAGGCACTGCGTCCAGAGGATCCTTCGTATAATGCAACAAGCGCGCTCATCAATGCAGGGGGGGAAAATGCAAAATTATTCCGATTTAGAATTGAGTGATAGTGCAGAATGCGGTAAGTTACATCATTGCTCAAATCGACCATGGATTCAGCCGCTGTCAGTTCTTTGCCGTGCATGTCCTGCGTAGGCAGTGGAGCAACTATCGTATCTCTTACTCGAAAAACATCATCATCGAATTGTATGAAATGAGAATGAACACTCATAGAAAAACAAAGTAAAGTCCATAAAAATAATTCGACATGCGCAAAAATTATTTTTTCCATCTGGAATTATAAATATAGACATAAGTTATTATTATTTAACCATCCAGTCGATTGGAAATTTAAACATTTTTATATTGTCATTTTTATATTGACGGATTTTAAATTAAAATGTCTTTAAAAATAATGAAAATTTTGTATTTATAGATTTAATAAAAACTAAAAACTTACTCAGACATATGTAGAAGGAATTAAATGGTTACTGACTTGTATACAACTAACCTGTAAACTCTGTGGCAATATGAAATAAAAGCATAAGTCTATTTTTTGAACATTTCAGAAGAGCATTTTTGTCGGATGTTTGAGAGATCTAAATAATTTGTAAATATCTTGATATTTAGGGCTGTGATATTTCTGGTAATCATCTTTGTTTTCTTAGTGTAGGTGGACAAAAGTCGCAAATTCAATCTCTCAAAAATCGACGTATTGATTCCATCGAATTCTTGGACCTTTCGCTATTTGGACCCACGACAAGTTTTTAAAAATAACTCCTTACGTCGCCATGGTAACAAGTTATTTAGGAACATGTCAGCACTCAAATTATGTTTTTTTTTTTCAAAAAGTGCATTGAGTTTTTCAGCAGCTGCCAAATAATTACTAAAGCTATAAACTCGATCTGAAAGAGGATTGTAGGCACTTTCAGCACATACTAATCAATTCTATGAAATATTTGTGCATGGTAAGAAATTCTTGGGAGTAAAAAATGCACGTGGTATCTCTTAAACTCAAATTTCAGGAAAAGGGGAGTGGCAAATCAATATAATAAAATATTGAAATTCCCTTATAATTACATAAATACTGCCATTTTTTCCAAAGTTCACCCGAAATTTTTAGGTCATAAAAATGTCCATGGCTATGCTACTGTATATTTAAAGAATGAGGTCACGTGACCTTGAGGTTTCTTTTTATTTTTTTAATTTTCAGCCTTGATTTATGATTGATCGATGTGCCAATTTTTTTTTCTTTTTGTTCCGTCCACAAAAACCACTTAGATTTATGATTTATGGGTGGTTCAAAAGGTGCGGGCGTCAAAAAACGACACTCTCCGAAACAAGTTTATGAAAGTATTGCTGCAACTATATGTTTAAATTTACGCCTTGTATCAAATATTCAAATATCCCATAAGATTCAATAAAGTTGCAGTAAAACTATTAATATTTTTTAAATATGACATATATGCAGATAGTTACGAGATGTTTGTCACAACAGAGATATTTACGGTTGACTGATAGCAAACATCCGTTCTTGGATATTTGCAGCAAAACTTGTGAAGTATTTTGACATTTGACTACTATAAAAAAGGAAAATGGCGTCCTTTACGCTCGATTTATCCACAACAATTAAGAAAATCCAATGGTGTAAAAAAGTGTCAACTCAAATAATATATTTTAATGGTAAAAGTGAAAATAAAATTTCCTAGAATTGAAAATATCAACACGTGATGGAAAATATCTCTTTTCAGAGTTTACTTTGATGACAGCATCGCCGGTCGGACTTGGTTCTTCAGCGAAGAAGTCTCAAGTCGTTGTACAATTTTACATTGAAGACGATGGCGATGTATAACCAGGATACTGTTTTAATTCTATAATAATTAAAAATTCATTTGATTCATTTTCTTTCAATTCAATAAAAATTACTCCGCGAATTCTAATGGAGTACCTTTGGTTACTAATGGAGTACTTTTATGGTTACATTAAAATTTTGAAAAATACAGCGTACTTTCTTAAGAACAAAAAAAAAAAATTATGCAAAAAAAATTGTAAAAAAATTGCAGTGTAAAAAACAAAATAATAGCGGTGGCCCAGTCTACGGTCCGGCCCAACCTACGGACCTTTCCCCTACCATTATACCGAATTTCAGGCTTTCCTCCACCTATAACTGGATTTCGTCCCACAGTGCCCTTCCAAATTTAAAAAAATCGTATTGATTGTTCAAAGAAAAGTGTATTTTTCTAAGACACATCTACTACAATTCCATCTCGTAGGGTAGTTATTTTTCCTAAGATTTTATTCGGAATATTCAATAATTGAATATTCAATTCGGTAGTATTAGAGGCTTTCATTTAATCGCTATGAAATAACCAGAAATCAGTAAAATTCGGTATTCAATTTTTGTGTTTCTGTCATCTATTTGCCCCGAATCCTTCTTGAGTTTAAACAGTTTATTTCACTCCATGTATGATTAAGTAAGTTTCACACTTTTTTCCTCTTAGTGTTGTAATACTAATAAATTAATTAAATATTGATATAGATAACCAAATTGTTTTACTTATTAAATAAATAATATAGTAACACAGTTACCCCAATTTAAGTATTATTCAACGCGACTGTAAGTTATGACTTTAAATTAAATAGTAAAAAATGTATAATAATTATTAAATTTTTTTTAGTGTATATTATTTTTATAAAAAAAAAATAATTAAAAATCAAACAGTTTAATTTATATTAATTTGATTAAAATAAATATAGTTTAGTACGTTATATATTTGAAGAACTACACTTTATTAATCCGTCTTCTTCGGGTACACTCTGTAAACTGATATTGTATTATATAAATTCTCGTTACTATCGCACTACCTTTTGAACGTTTATTACAATGTAGTAGCAAATGGTTCAGCTTATACCTGATAGTTAAATGTAAAAACCAGGGATTAAAACCAAAACCGGTCAAAAATACGTTAATAAAATATTTAATAGTATATAAAACGAAATCTGAGCAAAAAGTGATTGCAAATATATAGAAATATATCTCAATTAATGACAACAAATAAAAAATATATATTTTGATCATCCTTAACTTCCGATTCCGTGATTCAGAATCCCAAATCGCGTTTTTGGAGCATATAGGTTTGATCACATTTGCAATTATTTTTTATATAATATATTTGTTTATATTTACTGCTGTAAATTGATTATAGCAATGTAATTAGGGATGTCAAAAACCGGTTTCACAAACCGGCGCACAGTGGGGCAGCGAATACCTAAAGTTGGGGAAAACTTCAAAAGACAAATTGTCCTCAGACACTATTTTTTTTTCATTCTATAGTAAATTAAATTGCCGACAATGTTGCATCACTCAATTTATATCATATGTATCCAAATATTCCCCACACTCTCTCAAATACAGACAATTTTTAGCAATAATAGCATGAAAAAATATTTGGACAAGTGAATTATATCAACGAAAAACTGTATATTACAAAGTTTCATCACTGCAGCTCTATTAATCTAATAATATATGGCATTTTGAACATTTTTCATATATGAGACGTACCACGCCCACTTGTCCAATCAAGATGAACTTTGAAGAACTGCATTATATTAACGAAAAACATTCTACTATAAAGTTGTAACTACTATAAAGTTGAATTATATATATTAAATTATATATATTAAATTATATATATTAAATTAATCATTTCAGTTGTATGGGAGTTACCACGCCTACTTTTAAAAATCTAAATGTTCTCATACTTATTTAAAAAAAAAACACCCTACTGTGCGGCGGTTCGGTTTTTTTACAGAAACCGAAACCTTCAAGCCGGTTTTTATTTCAGTTTAAATTATAATTCTGAATTTATTTTATAAAACCTGACTTTTAAAGTACAAATTAAATTGAGAGCTTTTCATGGGCATTGTTTACTTTCGGAGGTTTGCCATTGTCTGCCGTTGGACTGTGAACCGAAAGGTCCATTGTTCAAATGGACCAAAAAAATTTGTTCGAGTCTCAGCCCAGATTTGAACATTGGACCTTTTGGTTCACAGTCCAACGCACTGAGCTACCACTGAGCTATCGACATTTGGCCATAAAAAAGAACGAATATAATAAAACTCCAAAAATTCGTGTGATCTGATAATTTTGCATATTTGTATATAAATAAACTTCTAAAATAAAACATTTTATGCTAAATGGTTCGGTGTCAAATAATTTATTGTTTTTATCTGGTACATTATATTAATTCTTCTATATAGTCCATAATATTACACGGAGGGAAAAACTTCTAAAGAAGGAATCAAAAAGTATATGGGGTGATATACAGCTAAACGGAAAAATTATGGATTTTAAGAAACATATCCACATAGTTATCAAAAAAGAGGTTAATGGGCCATTCCACACCAAATCGACCAGCGGTTGGAACTCACCTTCTTCGATTTCAATGAAATTTGAGCACCTGATAAAGCTTATTGAGATATGCATTGACCAATTTTTTTTTCTCTCTACTTCCAGAGATACAGTGCTTTAAAGTTACAAAAAATTGGCCTGAAATCACTTTTGTATGGTTGTTTATATTTCAATATCTCTTAAAGTAGAAATGCTAGACATTTCGTTGAATGCTCTTTTCAAAGGTTATAGAACAGGCTTTTAGAAAAAATAAGTTGTAAATTCAAAACTTTAACATGTGGCCGGTGGTCATTATCCTTGCATTTCAAAATTGTTGTCCTTAAAAAGGACCCTTTTAAAAATTCTGAAAAAAATAGTGTAATTTGGTTGATTTAATATAAATGTTTAATATAAAAATTCAAGATGGTATTCTATAGCATCATATTTTAAAAATTAATTTTTTAAATTTTTACAAATTTTTTGTATTGAAAAATAAAATATTTTTTTCAAAAGTAAAATTTGCAATAATTTTTTAATGTTTCATCAAACTGTCTCTAGTTTTTGAGATATATACCATTTTTCGAAAAATGTAAAAAATACCCCAAAATCAATATCTCAAAAACTAGAGTCAATATGATAAAACTGGCACCATTTTAGAAATCAGAGTTAGAAATACATTCATAAATTATTGCAACTTTTACTGTCGAAAAAAAAATATTATTTTTTCAATGCAAAAAATAAATAAAAATTTAGAAAATTATTTTTTAAAATATGATGCAATCAAAATACCATCTTGAAATTTGGCATGATAATTTGTATTAAATCCACCAAAAAATGTGATTTTTTTCAGAATTTTAAAATAGGTCCTTTTTAAGGACATCAATTTGGAAGTGCTAGGATAATGACGACGGGCCACAAGTTCAAGTTTAGAAGTAACAACTTAATTTCTCTAAAATATTGTTCTATTAGCTTTAAAACGAGCCATCAATGGAGTTTCTAGCATATCTACTTTAAGAGATATTGAAATATGATCAACCATACAAAAGTGATTTTGGGTCCATTTTTTGTAACTTTGAAGCACTGTATCTCTGGAAGTAGTGGTCGAAAAATATAAAAAAAATTGGTAATGCATATCTCAATAAGCTTTACAGCTGCCCAAATTTTATTGAAATTGAAAAGGTAAAATCTCAAAATTTACTTTTTTGGTCGATTTGGTGTGGAAAGGTCCTAATATCTTATGTACCAAAAATGTTGGTGCCGCTTCCTTCATAAAAGTAAAAGAATACGTGTTCGTATAATTTTTGTTTTTTCAATATTACTTTGTTGATATGTTGAAAGTAACTAATATAAAAATATATTTAATAAAATTCAAAATAAAAAATAAAATAAATTACCTAAATATTAGCTTCGTAATTGCTCTTAGTTACTTTTTTGATAAATAAGAACATAATATATGCATATCAAGAATTATTGCTCTTAGCTACTTTCAACAGACACACTAACAAACATTTGGTGAATAACAGTTACATGAACTAGTGTTCCTAAATTATGCAAATAATACAGCAAAAATTGTACGTGTTTTTTTTGATTTTTAAAAGTCAATAAATTAAACTATAAAAATCAAGGAGATAAAATCTTGTGTACTTATTTGATAACTAATTAATTTACTTTCTTAATATTTATATGATAAATTCTAGAATTTTAATAGATATTAGTGAAATTCTTCTATATTTCATTCGAGCCGAATTACTCTTCAGTTTTAGAAGTTTATTTCAATTTCTGTGTTTTTATTTATAAAACATTTTTTAATGAATATTACATGGTGTTTTAATTTTTTTTTTCATTAGTGAATTTTGGTTATTTTTAGTATTCTCTATACTTAATTATAAAAAATATTATCCCAAACTATAACAAAAATTTTCTCAGCCTAAATGAACAATTTAAAAACTTATAATATAGACAAACCAATTATTGGATTGTTTTTTAATATGAAAGGGTCGATATCATATAAATATTTGAAGAAAAAAACTTTTTTTTCCCGGGAATATTCCAAAATAAATTTATGATTTGAAAATACATAATACGAATGAATAAAAATGAAAATGCATTAATTTTCTGTAACTCTCTCTTAAAAGTTGATATATTTTTTCAAACTGCACTGCAGTTCTAAAGAACTTAGGTCGAACTCTATCACAATTTTGAGCTATGCGTGTTATATTTGTACTCAAAATGGTGGGACCTACAGTTTATTGCCGAATCCGAACGACGTGTGAGAGCTTTTCATAGACAATGTTTTACTCTCGTAGGTTTGCCATTTACTGACGAGAGGTAGCGCGGTATAGAAAAATGTGTTTATGAAAATATGTTGTTATCCCCAGTCCGGGCTTGAACCGGGGACCTTTCGGCTCGCAGTCCATCGCACTAACCACTGAGCTACCGCTAACCACTGAGCTGGCTACTACAGCCTTCTACTCATAAACTGTAATAAAAAATCCAAAATGTTGGTCACGATGAAAACTACATTTTGAGGAAGTTTTTATTTGGGCATTGAGACTGCCTATTTCCTGCCTGTAGTGTGAAAGCAAAAGGTTGGGTATGGTAGGAAATTCGGATGGAGCAATATGGTAGGAACAGGCAGGTCATGGTAGGCAGGGTGCAAGCAATATCGATGGCAAATTTAGGTAATGGCAATAGGCAGGAATTAACTCCCTATTTTAAAATTTAAAAAATATATATGCTAAAGAGTATCCTTTTGCCAACAGATAATAAAATTTTCCGAGCGGTGTTCAGACTCATTCCTTAGTTATTAATAAAAATGTTTTATAAAGTAGACATTTATATATGAAATTTATATTTTTAAATTTTGTAATTATTTTCGTATTAATTTCTATTAATTAATTTAATTTCTATTTATTTCAAGTCATAAAACTATCATACAACATTTCAATAATTTCTGAGATGGTAATCTGACGAGGAATCACCCAAATGTTCTATGCATTTGTCGAAAAAGTATTTTCGCATTCATTAAGGGAAAACGAACTTTCGTTCAGAATAAAAAAAATTGCGTTTATGATAAACGTTATTTTTACAGCAAACATGTAAACTTTTGCGAACATAGTTGGAGCATATTGCAACAGAAATTCTTTTGCCGGAAACGATCTATATACTTTGTTTGCGTGTATTAGATATATGTAAGTTTAATGGCTTTAAGTTTATTTATACTTATGGGTTGTTTGAATATGTGTTACAAGTCACAAATTTAAACTAAATTCTAATATTTTTACAATTTTTTTTTGTGCTAAAATCAATTATGACTTATACCAAAATTTTTACAAGCAGTTGTTTTCGACAAGGAATTTAAAATTATACATACACCGAAACAAAAAATTATAAAAAACCCGTTAAAATAACATTATTCCTTTTCAAAACTCATCCAACATTAAAAAGATCAAAATTGATATGAAAAAATTTCATATTGATGTGTTTTTTTTTTTGATATTGAAAACCTGTAAAACCGTTAGTTTTAATGTTGAATTTACATTACTTTTAGCTAAAAAGTGTATATTTGATATGAAATCATATCAATGTTATATTGAAAATGTAAAAATAATATGAAAGCATACCATTTTTTACATTGAAAATATTCTAATAATATGAAATCACATCAATTTAACATTTAAACTGGTAAAAATATATGAAATATTATCATTTTTACATTATACAAGAATTTCTATTAAACAATGAAACCAAATTTTTAGGTTATAAATTAATATTTTAATTCAGAAACTTGTAATATGAATAATATGACTACATAAATTCCAAAAATGTACACTCAGAAATCCGTGGGACATGTTGCTATTCCGGATATAAATTTAGCTGTTTCATCAATATCTGAAAAGGAAAAATATTTAGTTTATAGAGAATAAATTGTGACAAAAATTAGTAAATTTTTTTTCTATTTTTTTTTGTTATTTTGGTATATCCATCAATTATTATAACGTTTATAAAATATCTTTGAATTTGGATAACTCTCTGAATTAAAAATACGGATTTTGTGAGGCTATACCCTGACCAAAACGCAAATATGTTTGTTTTTTTATGCTATAAGTCTTTATTTTCGTAAGATAAAATAGTTATGTAAAAGCATTAATTATTTGTTTTTATAGCACCTATCGATTGGCATCATTATTTAAAAATAATTTTCCAGGAAAATGTGCTTTAAAAACAAACAATTAATTCTTTTACATCAATATTTAATCTTGCACCAATATAGAGTTATTTATTGGTATAAAATAAAATAGTGGTGTCTTTTGTGGCTGGAAATATCCAACAAAACCACACAAGATTTTGGCACAGTATACTTAAGAAAAAACTACATTCAAAAAATGTAAAAAATTACATGGCATGATACATTGACATGATAGTGACGATATTAACATTAACAATTGATATGGCAATGTTAACTTAAATAATATCAATTTACCATTTTCAATATCAATCCAACATTATAATTGTCAATCTATAAAGTTTCATGTTAGATTAACATTGTTTAATGTTCAATTGATATGAATTAGAACTTGATATGAAAGTAGTGTGATTTTGAAATGTCATTTTTTGAGTGTAGTTGTAGCCTATTATATATAAATAAACTTAAGTATCTTCTCCAAAAACTCTACTCTGTGTCTAACGGTGTCGGTTGCAAGTTGCAAGCCGGTTAAAAATGAAAGAGCTATAATTACGGCTCGAATAGGAGCAATGAGCTATTTTCATTCTTATTGTATGTAAATTATATTATTGTTTGAATTTAGCTATTTGTTTTGGAGAGTTTAGTTTCTCTTTTTAAATATTGTTGACGTAATCAAAAACTCACTGGTTGCGTAGTTGCTAGCTACGCAGATGTCAATGACAACGCGTCAGTGTTGTATTTTCGACCATAATAAGTAATATTTGTCCCTTTCACGTCATTATAACAATTTTTGTACTTCAAACTTACATTCAATTCTATATGCCATATGGCCATACATTTAAAAAAAAAGTACTTTATTTAGGCCGAAATAAACAGACCTTTCATACACACAGGGAAAAATCAATTTTGCAGGCAACATATTATGTTTACTACAATATTTTTTGAATTTCTGGACTTTTGAAATAAATATATTTATAATAATACATAGCAATAAGTTATGAAATGAATACCAAAATAATTTTAAAAATTTGTATTTAGAAGTAACTGCCAATTTAAGTCGGAAAATTTATGGCTGCAAACATCAATATGATGCCTGCAAGCTGATTTTTCTTAGCGTGTAGTTACTATTCTTATCATTTATGGTTACCAAAATGTTTATAAATAAATTTAATATATACCCTTAAATGTATATTATAATTGTTTTTATTTTTTGTTGTTCAGTTTCAGTTATACGTAATAATATTATAATACCTAATAGTATTTAACAATACAACAATTAATTATTTGAATTACTTTTTAAAAGCAACACTGCAAGAGAGAATATTTCGTCACCTCCAAGTAATTGAGCATTTCAGATGGAAATATACATATAATCCGCTCCCTCTTTTTCAGATTGAGTTTGACTTCATTGTTCACTGCGTTCCACAACATATTATTTCCATTTTGTTCCGTTTTATGTGATACGACTGGTTTTTTTTCGTTTTCTATTTTTATTTCGTTGTATTTATTTTACGTTTGACTAGTATCCGTAACAGCGAAACCAAAACATAGCCGCTTGTTTTGCTCAAATTGACTGACTGTATGTGGCCAGAGAAGCAAGTGAATTCGATAAAAAAATTAGTCGTTGATTGGCCTCTCTCGCGTTCAGACAATAAGCGCATTTGAATTTTGAATGCAGAACACATATAAAGTCAAAAACACATACTAATGCATACGCGTTATTAGATACAGACAGACACATTCGCAGATACACAACATCGTATGTTAATTGCAAGCGCGATAAAAGCAGTCGAATATTGTGTAAATTTAACAAAAATTCCAACGTTAACGTATTGAATAAATCCGTTATACAATCACATATAACCTGCATCAAGTGGATTACGAACTGCATGCGAAGTATTCGGGTTACTCGAGCTACTCGAGTAGAAAAAACACACAAATGTTGTTATTGTTAGTGTTTCAAATGTAAATAAGTGCAATTATCCTCAATACTTTCAAAACAATTTGTTAAAATTTTAAATAAGTGAAGCTTAGAAGTTATATTATGCTGAGTCACAAATATTTACCAAATACTTTTCCCCTATACGATGAGCATTCGTCTTGGAATTTCTTCAAACATAATTGTTATGCTATTCAGTTGAAAAACCATTTGGAATTCAATCAGAAATTCAATCAACGCGTTACGCTTTGTATTGAACAATATCACAAAAATATCGTTAAAAAGACGTCGAGTTTATTTTTCAAGCTGATAAAACAGTCTAACCAGCGCTCAGTTAAAACAACAAACAAAAAGTGTAGTGAATTCAAAACTATTTTAACGACAATAATACATATTGAAAGAAATTAGAAGCTAATTTCTTTGGAATTTTGAAAACATGAATAAGTGAAGGTTGTAATCCTACTTATGAGAACGATATAAAGGGAAAAATTTACCCATGTTTTGCAACTGAAATTTAAAATAAATGTCAAATCTACATAAATGTTACACTGTAAATATATTTTGTTGCAAATATATTTGCGATTAAAGTCAAATACCAAGTGCTCAGTTGGCAATAGTGCAAAAAAAATATATATAAATATAAAATTGTCCATCATTTATTATGAAAGAAACCACATCTACAAACAATGTAGTACAAATCAGTGTTATTATAAAAATACTTAAAGAAATATATTAAATATAAAATAGTATAAATCAATAACACCATAATTATAAATAAATAAAGTGATTTATTAAATTGTCAAGCTACAATTTATTGAATTATTAAGATAAGGTCAATATAATAAAAATCGTTTAAAATAGCGATAATCATGAGATTAAATATTAAAATGCAACATTTTTAAAAATTTACCAAACATTTCCGATATATGTTTGAACATATATGAATACAAAATTTGTTAGAAAGTAATTCGTCTTCAGTGGTTACCAAATCCCAAATATTTGTAGTGGAGCATTATTTACCCTATAATATATTATTTGTTTTTTTTTTCAATTCATTTTTTAATTATTCCTTACTTTTGAAAAGATGTCCACTGGTCGACGTATCGCTAAACGTTCGATAATCGGTACAAAAGTGTGTGCACCAGGTCCGGATGGCCTGTGGTACTCCGGAGTAATTCAGTGCGTAAAACTGCCAAACTCACCAAATAGCAGTGTCAGAAACGGTGACGTTGCTGACAACATCTGCGTCAACCCAAAATACATTGTTCGATTTGATTTTAAGACACAAGCAATGCATTCGTCTGAATCGACTACGACTGCACATAGCAGCAGCAAGTCGGTCATCATTGAGTCGCGTCGCGCTGTTGCTAACGCAGCTCACAGCAGCCCGACACAAACTTTGCGTCGCAACGCAATGATTAAAGAGTTTTCCGAATCAGATCTGATTGGGCCGGGCTTTCGTTCAATTATTGGAGTGCAACTTCAGCATGGTCAGCGAGTGTTTCTTACCTACAACGGTCGCGAAACGTCTGGAGATGTACTTGATCATGATGTGGAAAAGGAAGAAGTTACTGTCAAAATTACTGCCATTGGAATGGAGGTAAGCGAGGACTTCAAAAATATGGGTGATTTACTTTTACTCATATCACTTCACAGGATACCCGTTTTTGGGTCAAGGCTGTGCTCTCTCGACATAAGAAATTAGACCACTTGTATATACAAAAGCGCAGATATTTACATGAACTCTGTACAAAATCTAAGAACAATCAATTTCATTAAATATTAAATTTTTTGAAGTTTGTGATTGGCTGTCTGATTTTATAGATTTCTATGATATATAGACCGAGTAAATTTTAATTTTTGAATTTAATAAAATGGGTTAACAGCAGTATAGGTCAAATGCATTCTATCATAAATTGCATACATATTTGTGCTATGATTCTTTGAAAAAATTCTCGATAAATAAATAAATAAATAAATAAATAAATAAATAAATAAATAAATAAATAAATAAATAAATAAATAAATAAATATTATATATCTACTCAGTTGAAAAAGCGGGATAAATGTTATATAGACAAAAAAAAAAAAAAAAAAAAAAACTTAAATATACACACTTAAATATTTTAATAGTGTACCTAAAACAAGGGCAACGAAACGCGTTGTTACTCGCATGGCACCTCAACAGAAGAGCTTTCGTTGTCAAAGCTCTATTTATACTACGGATCCCGGACTATACTACTATACTAAAAAATCCCGGGATTAATTCCGGAATTGAATCCTATCCTATTAATATAATAAATCTGTTTGTTCGTTTGTTTGTTCGTTTGTACGTATGTTCCGCTTCTCCGTCCAAATGGCTATCAGATTTTCTTGAAATTTTTCTCACAGATGCGGTATTGTCTGGAAGGAATGATAGGCTATATATGGGCGGGATTGGATAAGGAGGCGTGGCACCTCCCATACAATCTAAACTTTCAATACGATATAACTCGGCACTTTCACCCGCTACGAACATGAAAAAAGCACAAAACAAATATTTTATGTTGCTTTGATTAAATATGGAATATACAAAACCCTCTTTTAGTAAATCGCTCAAATACCTTAAAAATCCTTAAAATTTTTTAATAGAGCTATCAAAATTATATAGGATATTGTTTATTCCATAGCTGAAATATTAACTAAAGCTAAACATTTGACAAAAAATACGAAACACGTGTCTCAACGTAAAAAAAGTATCAAAAAATCACTTGTTTCAATATTACATATGATTTAAGTAATCTTTTCTTTGAAATGTACCAAAGTGAAAAAAAATCTTGATATGCAATTTAAAAGATTAACATTTAGAGAACAACTCATAGAAGAAGTTTTTTCTGTAAGAAGCCATTAAGAACTACAATACACATCGGCAAATATTGATACATCTTGAGTTTGCACGTGACTATCGTAAGAGTAACTTGATGTAACCACTAGCGTAACTTAGTATAATCCAATGGTTCAAAATTGCCACGACTGATTCCTGGAATATCAGAATTACAAATTTTAATGTATTGGACAATAGTAAATGCCGCAATTTTTAGACTAATGGTTCAGAGGGTTAGTCACGATTTTTAAATACTTTTAAATAGTAGTTTCAATATTTGCCGAGGTCTATAATTGTCCTTCAGGGCCACTTTCATAAAAAACTTATTTTATGAGTTGTTTTCTAAAATCATATCTTTCGAATTGCATATCCATATTTTTTTTCACTTTGGTACATTTCACAGAAAAGGTTACTTAAATTATATGTAACATTGAAACAAGTAATTTTTTGATACTTTTTTTACGTTTAGGCACGTGTTTCGTATTTGTTGTCAAATTATTTGCTTCAGTTAACATTTAAGCTAAGAAATAAACAATATCCTG
The DNA here is from genome assembly GCA_951804985.1 of Dryomyza anilis. Lineage (NCBI taxonomy): Eukaryota > Metazoa > Arthropoda > Insecta > Diptera > Dryomyzidae > Dryomyza > Dryomyza anilis. The sequence goes on along the minus strand of OX638132.1, from coordinate 203,461 downwards.
TATTATTTTGAAAGCTCTATTAAAAAATTTTAAGGATTTTCAAGAATTTTTCGCTATTTACTAAAACAAGGTTTTGTAGGTTCCATAATTAATCAAAGCAACACAAAATATTTCAAATATTTAACAATACTATTCAAATTAGCCTAACTTATATAAATACAAGTTTTAAATTTAAAAACTTTGAAGAAAATAATGGATTTTGTAACAAATTTGGAATCGATGCTATTATTTTTCACACCTAAATTCAAGACTCATTTACTAAAGGTACCATATTTTTTGAAATAGGTTAAGAATATGGAAAAATAAGACGGCATAGTAATGACATAATTCCAATAAATTTAAATTATAAAAATAATTGATACTTCAAATTATGCAACACTTCTAAAAATATAAATTTATAATTTATAGGAGAGCGCTGCTATTATTTTTCACACAGCTGTATATAAAAAATTCAACACACTAAAATTCACCACACTAAAACTTGCCACACTAAAATTCACCACACTAAAACTCACCGCACTAAAACTCACCACACTAAAAATCACTACACTAAAACTCACCCACTAAAACTCACCACACTTAAACTCACCACACAAAAATTCACCACACCTAAACTCACTACACCTAAACTCCCCCACTAAAACTCACCACACTAAAACTTCTACTGGGAAAAACTCTACTGGGAACAATTCTACCGGGATGAATTCTACGGGAAAAATTCTACGGGAAAGCGTTCAATGTGGAAGAATTTTACGGGGAAGATTTCTACTGGCAATAATTCTACGGGGAAGCGCAGTCTGAGAAAGAATTGTCTTTGAGAAAAGTTGTTTTGGCGGAAAATTATTATTTGGTTACCACATTTATAAAACCAATAACAAAACTTCAACCGTTAAGCACGGGTCCCTCATATAAATAATAAAAATGTTTTTTATATTAATAAAATCGCTCCATATCTTTTTATTGATTGGATTTTGAACTTTAATCTTTTGCTGCTAATATATATATATATATATATATATATATATATATATATATATAGCTGTGCGTGTTATATTTGTACTCAAAGTGGTGGGACCTACAGTTAATCCGAATCCGAACGGCGGGTGAGAGCTTTTCATAGGCAATGTTTTTACTCTCGGAGATTTGCCATTTACTGCCGAGAGGTAGCGCGGTATAGAAAAATGTTTCTATGAAAAGATGTTGTTAGTCCCAGTTCAGGCTTGACCTTTCGGCTCGCAGTCCAACGCACTAACCACTGAGCTACCGCGGCTACAATATATATATATATATATATATATATATATATATATATATATATATATATATATATATATATATATATATATATATATATTCAAGAGGGACCCTTGCTAACCGAACGTAGGTCATCCTCCCACCCCTTCTTCAGCATGTTTTGGAATTGAGCTCCTCAATTGTTGCCTGACACCTTGCAACTTCTTCTGAGTTGAAGAAGGGGTGGGTGGATGACCTACGTTCGGTTAGCAAGGGTCCCTCTTGAATATATATATATATATATATATATATATATATATATATATATATATATATATATATATATATATATATGTATATGTATATATATATATATATATATATATTCAAGAGGGACCCTTGCTAACCGAACGTAGGTCATCCACCCACCCCTTCTTCAACTCAGAAGAAGTTGCAAGGTGTCAGGCAACAATTGAGGAGCTCAATTCCAAAACATGCTGAAGAAGGGGTGGGAGGATGACCTACGTTCGGTTAGCAAGGGTCCCTCTTGAATATATATATATTAATAAAATCGCTCCATATCTTTTTATTGATTGGATTTTGAACTTTAATCTTTTGCTGCTAATATATATATATATATATATATATATATATATATATATATATATATATATATATATATATAGCTGTGCGTGTTATATTTGTACTCAAAGTGGTGGGACCTACAGTTAATCCGAATCCGAACGGCGAATCCGAACGGCGGGTGAGAGCTTTTCATAGGCAATGTTTTTACTCTCGGAGATTTGCCATTTACTGCCGAGAGGTAGCGCGGTATAGAAAAATGTTTCTATGAAAAGATGTTGTTAGTCCCAGTTCAGGCTTGACCTTTCGGCTCGCAGTCCAACGCACTAACCACTGAGCTACCGCGGCTACAATATATATATATATATATATATATATATATATATATATATATATATATATATATTCAAGAGGGACCCTTGCTAACCGAACGTAGGTCATCCTCCCACCCCTTCTTCAGCATGTTTTGGAATTGAGCTCCTCAATTGTTGCCTGACACCTTGCAACTTCTTCTGAGTTGAAGAAGGGGTGGGTGGATGACCTACGTTCGGTTAGCAAGGGTCCCTCTTGAATATATATATATATATATATATATATATATATATATATATATATATACATATATATATACATATATATATATATATATATATATATATATATATATGTATATATATATACATATATATATACATATATATATATATATATTTATATACATATATACATATATATATATATATATATATATATATATATATATATATATATATATATATATATATATATATATATATATATATATATATATATTTATATCTACTATATATTTGCGAATGTAAGTATGTATGTCTGTATGTCTGTATGTTCCGAATAGGCGTCAAAACGGCTGAACCGAATTGAATTAAATTTTGACACAACATGTATGTTGGGTCTGGGCAGAGTATAGGCTATATCTCGGTGAGATTGGCGTGGCACCTCCCATATAACCCAAAAATTAAAAACACATTCTGTCAGCAATTAGCATAGCAAATTTAATGAAATTCTGGTCAGCGTTATATATAACCATTCTAAACGGTCTCGCGGAATGTGGGCGGTATTAGACCACTGGGCGTGGCACCCCCCATAGAAGGTACATTTTCCAGATGGTGTATTTCAACAGATATTATAGTGATTTTTGTAGTGATCTTATGATATTTCACACCTGGGTATACCAACCATCCCAAATTCTTTAAACTCACCACACCGAAATTCACCAAACTAAAACTCACCAAACTAAAACTCACCACTCTAAAATTCACCACACTCAAACTCACCACACTAAAACACACCACACTAAAACTCACCACTCTAAAATTCACCACAACGAAACTTACCACACCAAAATTCACCACACTAAAACTCAACACTAAACTCACCACACTAAAATTCACTACTCTAAAACTAACCACACTAAAATTCACCACTCTAAAATTCACCACACTAAAACTCGCCACACTAAAACTTCTACTGGGGAAAACTCTACGGGGGAGAATTCTACGGGAAAGAATTCTACCCGAAGAATTTTACGGGAAAGCGTTCTACGGGGAAGAATTTTACGGGGAAGATATGAATAATAAATATGTTCTTTATATTAATAAAATCACTCCATATCCTTGCATTCACCAAATCTTGGCACGAGTCGTGCACGGGTCCAGCTATATATATATATATATATATATATATATATATATATATATATATATATATATATATATATATATATATATATATATATATATATATATATATATATATATATATAGATATGTATATATTCAAGAGGGACCCTTGCTAACCGAACGTAGGTCATCCACCCACCCCTTCTTCAACTCAGAAGAAGTTGCAAGGTGTCAGGCAACAATTGAGGAGCTCAATTCCAAAACATGCTATCTACTTAAATAACAAAAATGCATTTCTTTACAAATATTTGGCCCACAAATAATAATTGTGAATATACAGATCGAAATAACGAAAATATTAGGAGTGAAAAACACCTTTGTTTCAATTCGATTCTCCCATTAAGTAAGAGTAATTTAGGTTTTTCTAAACCTAACTTCGTTTCACATAGCACGTTTTGGAAATGAGCTCCTCAATTGATCTAACTCCTGCGAACCGGCCAAACTAAGTATAGAATAGTCAATTTTTGTGGTATTATGTCAATCATTTTTTGCTTGGTTTCATACGACCATTAATGGGAATGGACGTGGAATGCATTTTTTATTTTTTTTATATACCCATTTTTGTAAAAAGTTTAATATTCAATTTTAAATATACTTGAAAACTCTGTATTGACTTCCCTTCGTTTATAAAGTATTGTTTGGTCCAGGGGTTCGTGTGGGGTAACTGTTTGAAATAATATTTTTTAATAGCAGGGTCTCTATTTTATTCGAGTTATAAATGTGGTAACCAAAAAATATCGCTTAAAAATACTTTTACCCAAAGTCATTTCATCCCTGGAAAATTCTACCCCGGACTATTCTTTTACTGATAAGCCTTTCCCAGAGATAATTCTTTCTCAGACAATTCGTCCCCAAGATTTTACTTCACCGGAAAAATATTCTTCGGTGCAATTTTCACCTTTTTATATGAACAACACATCGAAGGACTTGGTGGGAAATTATAGTCTTAGCGGGTAATCGCGGAATGGTCCACTTTTGTCGGTGTATTTCTCATTTGGATCTGTTACATTTTCTACATTTTTAAGGATTGGAATTGGACAATCGTTTCAATGGGGTTTCAGGATGCTTTAGTCTGATGTATAAAAGAAATGTAAATAAAAATTCCTTATTTAATCACATCATCAGGGTGAACACTATAAATACATAATTGTAGAATTAACATTATTTTTCAGTCATTCTACACCAATTCTACCGGTGGGGTGACTTAATGTCAATGGTATTAACGTCAATTGACATTATTTCCAGTGGACGTAATGTGAATGAAACCTTTTTCGTATTATTGTCCACTGGGTGCGAGTACAAAAAAAATAGCCTGATTCGCTTGGTGCCGGGACATAACCCTCACGGACATTATCTCCAATTCGAAGTTGAAGATTATGATCGCGGGCTCTAATCTCTAATTAAATCATATTTATCAGGTATTAATTATGATTGCTGATAATGCTGATTTAAACAAATTTTACATTATGTATCATATAATTATTTTTACTGATATGCAAAATTTAAAAATCCAAATATTTGAAAAAATCGCGCGATTTTTTGGACATAAAATTTCGCATGCGGCTCTCTATTTCAAACTGATTATTATAAGTAAAATAAACATAGGATTATGTCCGTTCCCCAGTAGAAATTGTGTTATGGTTATGACCGGGAACTGATCATTGTATTTTACCTGCTTAAAACCCCACCGGATACATGACAAGAATGAACTTCTTTTGACAATTTCTTTCCTAATAAGGTAAATTTGTACTAGGTTTAGGAGTTATGTCTTTATCTATTATAAATGTCTAATAATTACAATGTTTCGATTAGTTCCACCATATTTATAGAATTTTTTATGAAGGGCCAGAGAGCATATGTGGAGACAGGCGAAAAGTAAGCACTAAATAATGTCAGAGTGTAACGCTGCTCAAAAATTTATATATACTTTTCTACACAGAAAAGCAGAGAGGAATATATATCAGGAACCGAAATCGGAACCGTTTATTTTCTGGAACCGGAGCCGATATTTAAAAATAATATTATTATTATTAATGACTTTTATGAAATTTAATTATGAAAAATAATTTAAAAATCCCAAAATTATAAAAGTGCAATAATTATTTTAATTTATGAAATATTTTAAAATTTAAAATTCCTAAAATTATAATAGTACTATTAATAAAAATGTTCGTCGAATGGTACCTTTCCTGCACTGGATTAAATAATGATTATTTTGTAATAATAATAATAATTGTAATCCACGCAAACGTTTTAAGGACCACAATTTACGCATATGCACCTGGAATGTCCCGACTTTTTATAGGGAAGGTGCCTCTATCCAGGTGATAGATGTCCTTGATAAATACAAGGCTGACATCACCGCTATCCAGAAAATGCGATGAACGGCGCTAACAAGCATCCTGCGATATCTACACTAAGAAAAAAGTGACGCAATGAAATTAATTTGATTTAAATAATTTGATTTAATTTGATTTAAATACTTTTGTAATAAAAAACTTAATACTCTATACTCGTATTTAATTTTAAATTAAATAAAAAAAGGATTTAATTTTTTTACGTACGCATATAACGCGTACGCGTCGTATTTAATTTTAAATTAAATAAAAAAAGGATTTAATTTTTTTACGTACGCATTTAAATTCATAATTTTAAAAAATATATTATAGAAATATTTTCAACAATACTTAAGTTTATTTTTTTTGAAAGTAATCATTACAAAATTATATAATATGTAGCCATGTGTTCAACCTATAGAACCACCGTGAGTGATATAAAATTTCGAAAAAGAAAAAACAAAAAATAATAATTTTATCTGTTACATGAAATAATTTGTTTTAAAATCCAATTTGATACGTTTGTGATTCTTGTGAATAAATCTAAATTTTTTTACTTCAATAAAAAGTAACAAAAAGTAATTACATCAAATTTTATTAACTACGTAATAAATTGAAATAAAAAGTATTTACTTCAAGTTTAAATAAAAAGTATTTAATTTAAATGAAAAAGACTACGGGTGAAAAACGTGTCGAATAGTATTTAAATTAATTACTTTTTGTTATTTAATTTTATTACTTTTTTCCTCAGTGTACTACTGCGAATTTGGATGTGGATTTGTAGTCGGCAAGAGAAGATGTTTTACGTATTTATTTTGAACGTATTTAATTTGAATACTATATTTAAACTACTATATTTATATTTACTATATAAATAATATATACTATATAATAAATATATACTATAGTTATTAAATTTAATTTGGAAAACAATTGATTCCGTAAATAAATGGATAAATTGACAACTTTGAAAAAAGGTGTTGGTGTATTTCGTCATTTTATATCAAATTAAAACTTTTACTTCCGATGCAACGAGAAAATAAAATATAAATCAAAATGAGCAATGAGTTACATAGAAATCCAAATGAGAATCAGTTTTAGCATGATGTACATACACTCAGAAAAAATACTATATAAATAATAGTTTATTACTATTAAATAAATTATTATTTTAATCGGAAAATACCATTAAAACTACAAAATACCAAGACATATTTATTTTTTTTTATATACTATTATATGAATACTTGTCCCATTGACCAATTTTAATAAGATTTGAGGGATTTTTTTTGGGTGTATACAAAAAGAGTAGTGATAAGAAAAAAAAATACACATACATTTTTATAATAAGCGAAACGCATCGAGACATTCATTTACAATGGCAACTCATGGCTGGCGGCATCGGAGATGTTGTTTTTGTTTTACTTGGTGTATTTTGCGTTTGCCTTGTTGCTTTGCCTGAATTTAGGTCAGTGGGTCATGATTCATTGTGCTTCATACGATGAGCTACGCCAAGTTCTCGATTATATTAGATTTTTACTATTTTGTATTTTTCTTTTAAATTCTAATCTAATTAAGACTTTAATATTATTTAATACTTTATATTAAATTTTTATTAAATTTTTGGCTATTTTCAGTATTTTTATAAATTATTAAAAGTTTTAATGAAGTATACTATTATAAATACACGATTAAAATAAATACACGTAAAAAACAAGGATTGAAACCGAATCTAATATCCGTTTAAAACTGATTGGCACAAATTCATTGTCAGCTTATGTATAGCAGTTAAAGTCGACTTTTTCTAAAGTCTACTCTAAATTTAAAGTTTACTTTAAATAAATGTTATTCATAAACACAATAGAAGCTAACTCTAACAAAATTCGACTTTAAATTAAAACTTTATTAAACACAGCCAAAATACAAATTTTCCAAGTAAAATCTTTTATATTTTATCGAATTTGACAATTTGTGATGACATCTAAAAATAAATTATTAAAAATTCAACTGTCAAAAATTTTTCAAAATTCTTTAAAATTATTTCCTTTTGTAAAAGAAGGCATTATATCTATAATCAGTGGTATGCTTCAACATATTTTGCTCTTGCATGATACTCAATTTACATTAATTGTAAATTGTATGTATAATGGTTTAAATATTGAATATTATTGATGAGATGTGTACAATGCAACATTTAAAGTCGACTTTAAATATTTAAAATAAGCTTTTGCTCATTTTAAATACAGAGCTGGCTACTTTTTGATGTTATGACTTTTATTTAACTATATGATTAAATGTTTTTAGAGTCGACTTTAACTGACTATGAATTTGCGCCATTAATTTTCAAAACCGTAAAACCGTAACCATTGTACGAAAATCAGAAATAAAACGATATCCGATACTGATATACGGTTTCGGTTTTATACCGTTTTTTAAAAAAGTATACACACATACAGAAACCAATTATTTTGCTCTAAAGAACAAGACATGTTTAAATATCATTTAATAAAATCTGGGGTTTCCAAAATAAAAAGTTCTTGTTGGGCAAAAATGTTCACGACGGACTTTGGTGTGAAATTTGATTTTCTTCATTAATTTGTGTATCGGCAATAAGTCCTGAAATATGTAGAAAATTTTTTATTGTTGTGGGATAAAAATAGAGCTACAGCACTCAGACATGGTTATATCCATTGTGCTGTGACCCAATTCCATGATTTTTAATGATAGATTCATTATTAAATCTAAGAATTCTATTGTGTGATAAGAAGTGAAGCTGATCCTCCTCATCACGTCTGTGCCAAAGATCTGCCTTCTAATTCTAGAAAATGCTGGACAGTCACAGAGATAGTACTCTGTGGTACAAGTTTCTTCGTAGCAGGCTGAACAAAGGCGCTTTCGGACATGCCGAGTGCCTCATGTATTTCTCACAAGAGTTGTGTCCCGTTGGAAGACCAGTCAGTGATCTCCACTCCTTTCTACTTAAGGAAAGTAGAGAATCTGCATTTGGTTTCGTTCAGCCATCTGCTCTTGTGTGCGGAGGCGACCCAAGAGCTGATGGAGAATGTTCCCGTAGATGCAGGTAGTCCAAGCACAGGTTCTGGTAGCTTGGCTATCACTGCAAACAGATATAGCTCTGTTCTGCCATCAATGTAGTCCATAACCATAAGAATAGCATAAACTTCGGCTTGGAGTACCGAGGCATTGTCGTCTAATGAGAAGTGAAGTCTGCACTCATTAGGTTCCACAAACACTCCAGCACCAGATCCCTGATCGGTTCTGGAGCCGTCGGTGAAAATGCGGTTTGACTCTCTACCTGGCTCACACTCAGGTGTTAGCCAGTCTTGTATGTCAGGTTGGCAAACCTCAAAATTTCGTCTTGGTAATATTTCTATTGTCATTGCATCAGAGGATATTTCCAATAGACACGTGTATAATGGAGTGTCGAGTGCTATGTCAAAGATATTCAAAGGAACATTAAACCAGAAACCACCTCGTTTTAGCCTACAGCAGCCTTTCGTGGCATCGACTCTGATGAAGATTTCAAGTGGTGGTAGGTTTAAGATTGCATTCAGTGCTGGACCAGGTGTAGTGGGAAAGGCACCCGTAACACCCAGACACACGGTTCTCTGAATCTTGGCTAAACTGTAGGGGTATAAGTTTATACTCCACTTTTTATCGGTAGACCACATAGAAGCACAATATATAAACAAATCCGAGTTCAATTAAAAAAGATGTCTTTTTGCGCACTGTGCTATTGCTTAAGTTAAGCCAATTTTGTGATTTTTGTGAGCGTTTTACATATTTCAAGGACATATATTCGGAACTATGACAGTTAGAAAACAGATAAACGCAAATAATTTTTTTTTACTATGCGCGTATTTTACTAATATAGATTTTTTACATTTTATTTTGTTTGTCATTAATATAGGAACCCATTGAACTTAAAAAACGTCTCGAGGAGGTTCGTCTGCTGGAGTCTCGACGCTCCGCACGGTTGGCCGATCAGGAGCGTGATACGGATTTTGCTCGCTTAGCCGATATGGGCAGCGATCGGCGTAAATCACACAGTATCGATGTTCCGGCTGCAATGACATCGTATCATAAGTGAGTACAAATATTATAATATTAAAAAAAGTTTGTTAAAATTCAAAGATATAGCAGATACAAATTAATCATATGTCCTCTTATAAATACAATCCATATTTTACTGACTATATTTGAACCACCGCATGATGAAGTAGGTCATGGAACTGGGAGTGTTATGACTAAACAAATTTACGATAATATCCCGATCATGACCCTAAAATATTTTATAACGATGCACAAGAAAAAATCTTCCATGTATAATGATCCATTTATGTACCTATTTTAATCATCCGATAAATAATTTATCGACAGTATTGCAATGTGCTGTGATTTACTTTTCTGTTTGTATGCGAAGACACGGAAAAATGTTGATGTTTCCCCTTAAAAAGATCTATGTTTGAATAGAAACATAATTATTATTAAATCCAGGGACTAAATCCCTTTGAAAGATCGGTTCCGGTTCCTAGATTTTTAAATTAGCGTTTCATAGTCCGGTTGCAACCAAACAAAATTATATCGTTGACGATACTGCAAAACAGCCTAACTACATGTGAAAAGTATGCCCAATTTTGTCTTTTAATTCTGTTTTAAATGATATGTTGATCGAATAAATAAAATAAATGCCATTATAAGTTATAACATACTTAATTTTGGATGAAGTAAGCGAAGAATTGAGACTCAAAACATTGTTTTTTCTTCCGGTTCCACACATTTTGTTAATAACAGTTCTGATTCCGGTTCCAAAAATCGAAATCGTTTCGATTCTGGTTCATTGCGGTCCTTAACAGGGACTAAAATCCGGTTCTGGTTCCAAGATTTTTAAAATAGCGGTTCCGGTTCCTATTTCGGTCAAATCAAAAAAATATATGGGTTCCGATTCCAGTTCCACATTTTTTAATAACGGTTCCGAAAATCGAAACGGTTTCGGAACCGGTCCCGAATTACATACGGTCCCTGATTACATACAAACAAAAAATATTTGAACCGGAACATTAATGTATTCAAAATCGGCCATGTTTTGGAACGACGAGAAACATGCAGTGATGTGAAAAAAATAGGTACACCAATGCAATTATTATCTACTTTATATTATCAACTGGGTTAATTACAAAAATAAATTTATTTAACTGTATTTCAAACATTCCTTATATGCTGAATAAATTTCAATCAGTTTTTCGCAAGCCTCTGATATTAGATGTGCAAATGAATAAGGACAGTGGCGAAATTTGTTTTATTTTTTAAAAATTAATATTTTTATTAAATAATCTATCTTTTTTAATGTATGATTATTCTGTTAGAAATTTAAGCTAATTATTGTGTTGTGGCGAAAAAATGAATTTAATAAAAAAAAATACAAAGTAAAGCACGAAAATGTCTGAAAATGTTACATACTCCAAGACAATGCAAGAAAATTCGATTGAGTCCCTAAATTAGAAGCACGAGGTCCAAATTCCAAAATTACGTCTATCACAAAAATGTATATTTTGCGCTATGTAAAAAAAACCTGTCTGTTTCATCCAGAGCAGTGAAAAAGGAGTTGAATCTTGACATGGAAAATTTGTCAGATGTTGGTATGGAGCCTTTCTTGCATATCTGTCGTTCAGATTTTCGTTACGAATTGTAGATTTGTCCATGTCAAGATTCAACCAATGGGTACCATTAGGCTTCTAAAGATGTCCGCTATCGATTTCACAAATAATAAATGTTGGGTCATAAATTGGATCCCTATTTTGGGGGAATGGACTACTCTAAAGAGTACCAATAGGAATATAGTAATACCTTTTTTTTCGCAATAAAAATGTTTTCGGTAATTTTTTTAATTTTCCGAAATAAATGTCTATGGTACCAGATGTTCATCCAATGAACATGTCCAAAATCATTTTTATGAAATTTCAAATCTTATTCAACTAAACAAATTGTCCATGGTCATCCTGGACATGTCCAGGAGCTCCTCATGGACATGTCCAAAATCATTTTTATGACATTTCAAAACATAATGTCCAATCGCTCATTTGTCCTCATCTTCTCTCATCATTTTTTTCATCTTTTCTCATCATTTATTTTCATCTTCAATTTTTTTTTCTTCTCATCTTTCTCGAGTTTTTGAGCCTATTTTTATTTTTTTCTAGTTTTGCTTTTGTAACTTTTAAATATTCTAACCAATGACAAGAGGGAACATTTGTTTCTGTATTAGACACGGCGAACCTTGCGCTATAATACAAACATTTTATTTTACGTAAAAAAAATTGGTTTGCGAGAGAAAGTCAAAAGAAAATGAAAACTAGACAAATATTATACATTTTTTTAGTAAAACAAATATTACTTGGTAAAAAAATTGCCAAAAATTACTGTTATGCTTTTATGTGTAGAATCATGTATCTTCTTTAAATGCAATATAAAAAAATAAATTGTGACTGGTTATAACTTCTTAACAGAATTGTTATTAGAAATCCATCAACAATAGTGATAAATCGAGAATATACATACTAAAAGTGTGCAGGGGAAGTTATCCCTACCCTAGATCCTAAATGAGTGCGTTTGCGTAGTTTAACTGTCAAACTTCACTTCGAAACGCACTGGCACAAATGAAAATTCCAATAGATCTACGTTCGTACGTTCTATTCAAAATCATTGAAAATGTGCTATCATTTTCAAAGATTTTGCATTCATTTTTCATTTTTGACAGTGAGTTTCGAAGTGAAGTTGGCTACAGAAGCGGTTATATTATCATAAGACGCATTCATTATGGGTTTTGGGTTAGTTCCCTATAATCACTCCGTAGACATCAGAAACGTACAAAATGATGGTGATTGTTGTTGTTTTTTTTATAAATAATTCGTTTCGACTTTTCACAATATTGTATAGAAGAAAATTCACGACCAATTGTGCACTATTAAAATATACCTTATTAACACAGCAAGTTTTTTTTTTGGCACAAAATATAGTTACAAATGGCAGGCAAAATGGCACAAAAAAAAAACAGTAAAAATGGCACAAAAATAGGCAAAAAATGACACAAAAAAAATCAAAAAATTGCAAAAAAAAAAAATACTATTGAAAACTTTATTAAATTTTTAAATGAACTATTTTTGTTGACATCATAGATTTCTCTTTTACATGGTCTAATACTTCCAAACATTCCTTTTTTGCAAGTCCTTTTGTTTCCAATTTTTGGATTCTTGAACTAATGCATTCAAAATGGCTCTTTATATATATATTAATTCAGATTTAATTGCAGGTTTTTGCAATATTAATTTTGCACAGCGAACAGACTCTACCTCATAGTCACTAAGATGTTTTAAAACGTGACAGATTTCTTCAAAATACATGATTGGAACAAATTTTGACGAGAGGGAGCCTAAAAACATATTAAAAACTTAGCATGAGATTCAAATTATAAACATACATTAAGAAATACTGCTTTACAATTTGCAATAAGTGAATTTACATCTTCAAAATGTAATTTGTTTTTTTCGTTATTTTCATTCACAAAATTAAGAACATACAAAAATAAGTACATAAGAAAAGGACGTCATATATTTTTTTAATACAACCAGAAAATCGAAAACAATATTTAAAAAAAGGTTTGCCAGAGTGTAAAAAATGCATTTTTAAGTACGGTATTTATAGTCGGTCTGAGCCGACTATAAATACCGTACACATATGTGTGGTTACCATTCAAAGTCGCCAGGGTAAACGAATCCTGAAAATAACTACAAAATTTTAATCGCTAAAGAATTTCCATTCATTTGATACCCATATTTACCAATTGGTAGGTGTACCGAATTTTGATTTTTTTTTTTGGAACCACAAGTAGTTTCTCTTTAGTCAATTCGATGAAGTCAATATATATTTGACCAATATGAGGTATTTGAACATAAGTGGTCGATTCACAGGTCACAATGGACAGATCATGCCAAGTCAGCGTAGATATATAATTAATCTAAATTCCTTTCACTCCTAGTGTAGGATATAACCAGTTGGGAAGGTTAGATCACATGGGAAATTTTAAAGTAGGTGTAATTATGATAGTTAGGATTATCAAAATTATAGTCGGTCTAAGCCGACTATAAATACCCTACACATATGTGTGGTTACCATTCAAAGTGATATATAGGTCACCAGGGTATACGAATCCTGAAAAAAACTACAAACATTCAATCGCTGAAGAATTTCCATTCATTTGATACCCATATTTACAAATGGGTAGGTGTACCGAATTTCGATTTTTTTTTTTTGTGAACCACAAGTCTTTTCGCCGGAAAACATTATTATCATGTATTTGAGCATGATATCAATATATATTTGACCAAAAAAGTTTACCTAAGCACGTATACATAAAAATTGATCTTTATATGTTCATTTTATATGAGGTATTTGAACATAAGTGGTCGGATCATAGGTCACAATGGACCGATCTCGCCAATTTTTTCGCACATACAGCGTAGGTATATTAGTAATCTAAGTTATAAGTTTCATTTATCTAGCTCTTCAATTTTAAAAGTCTTAGGGATTTCAACAGACAGACAGACGGACAGACAGACAGACAGACGGACAGACGGACAGACAGACGGACAGACGGACATCGCTAAATCGACTCAGGAGGTCATGCTGATCAAGAATATATATACTTTTCCATACCGGAGATGCTTCCTTCTGGGTGTTACAAACGGCGTACCAAACTGAATATACCCTTTCACTCTTAGTGTAGGGTATAAAAAGACACGTAGGTAGCAATGACGTATCAACTTTGTATATTGACAACTTACCGAACGCAAGTCGAGTATTTTAAGCATAATTTTATTTAAATATAATTGCATTTTTGTTTGTTTTGAAATATGCCAATCATAATTTGATTTAAATGTAATTAAAAGTAATGTTGGTATGAAACATCCCCAGACAAAATTTTAAGCAGGAAAATAGTCGAAATACGCAGACAAAGAAGCTACCTATACGCATTGAAATCACATTTTATATGAAGCTTTCAGGTAGGCAAAGGTGGGAATGTGGACAAAAGCTGCTAGTTCCCTGCTATAGCATGAAAACAAAATTGGTAGGGAAATGGCAGGCATAGGTAGGATATAATAGCCAAACAGGTGTAAGCAAAATGGTAGGCAGAGTAAGGCAATGTGCTAAAAGCAAAATGGTAGTGAAAGGTAGGGAGCATAAAGATATAATATAAATCATCAGTGCCTATCTATCCCTAAGTACCAAAAACATCTTGTTGTACAATAACAACGACTAATTTTGTTTGTTATATTTTCGCGTAAAACTCAAACGCTGGATTTATTTTAAAATATTTTAAAATTAAGAAATAAAATTGTTCCATACGAATTAAAATATCTGTAGCCCGTTTCTGTAACACATTCGTCACAGAAATCACATTGTGGATTTCTGTGACGTCACGTCGTTTCGTTCCATTATTGCCGATTGTGCGATAATTGCTGTTTCTGTACGAAGTAATCGTTTAAAAACGGTCTGATTTGAAACTGGCACAAAAATCGAAAAGAAACTAGTGATTTGTACAACTCTGCTATTAGTAAGTCAGGAGTTTTAGCATTTTTAAAATTTTTGTAATTTGGGAGGTGTCACGCCCCATTGTCCAATTCGTCCAAGGTATTTGGATTTTTTTGATTTTTGTACATTTTTCGAATTATAACTTAGGAAATATATTTGTGATTTTCAGGGTACAATTTATTTTTGGAAAATTTAAGAATTTGTTATAAACCACCAAATCGAAAATAATTATTTGAACCACTGCTGGAAGTAATCTCTGGTGAAATGATTCATATATTATATTAGCCAACATACATATTACCCAACTTATGCCCGTAACTTCAACGAGTAGATATCTATTGGTGTTCATACCTAACAGATATCTCTTACCTATCCAGTGTTTTTACTCCTTAACTATGCGTTAAAATTACGAAATTTTGCTACACGATAGATAACTAAGCACCAGTAGATAACTATTCGTTGAAGTTATGAGCATTAGTCCTTTAATTTAATGATGTAGTCGCCGAAACCAATTATTTAATTCAAGTCAATTCATATAATAGGTTCGGAAGAGTTGTCATGTTATAAAGAGGACATATGACTAATTCAGTATATAGAGAGAACCGCTTCCACAAAGTATATTTTAAGCAGATGTTATTTGGCAGCGAAAGGGTGGGAAGTAATAACTGACCGATTAATCCTATTGAAATTATGTTATTTATAAATAATCAAATAAAAAATTCAATAAAATCGAAAATAATCCAATATAATCCAAAATAATCCAATAAAATCCAATAAAAAAACAAAAAGATCTGGTGGAGTGGATTTAAAAAAAAATACGGATTTTTTTCCAGCCTTGATTCTACGTGACGATTACAATGTTTAATATAATCTTTTGTTTCAATTTTTTTAACTCTACTCTTAGTAGTAATAGCAATTTTAAGTTTTTATTTTGTATTGGAGGTGCCACGCCCCATTGTCATCAATATGAACATTTGATTTTCGAACGATTCGATTTATTTTTAGAAACACTGATGTGAGTAAGTTCCCACTTAAGTGAATTTGGAACATTTCAAAATGAATCGATTCAAACCGTTTGAATCGTTTATTATTTTACAGAAACATTTAGAATGAAAATGACATCAAATCGACAATAGTAGTCGCAACTGCGATCGAAATCACATACAGAAACGAGCTACTGAATCAAACAAGCTTTTTGGATTACTTTCAAAAACTACATATTTATTGTACTGAGATATTTAAAACTAAAATATTTGTTTCACAATTTTAAAATGAAATTCGATCAAAAATGTAGAAAATGAATCATATTCTAATTAGAAACTCCCTGTCCGCAAAGTGGACCATTCCCCAAATACCCGCTCAGACTAAAATTCCTCGTGATTCCCCTTTAGTTGGCATCACTGGTTTGTACATCTGTGCGTCATTTATGAAACAAAAACAGAACGTGTAGTTTTCGTTATAAAAATAACAACAAAATGATAACGTAGGTAAATATAAAGGCCTACGGCACAACAGAAATGATTATGAAAGAAAAACAATATTTAAAGAAATATAAAAACCAAAACAAAAAACGAAACAATAATAAAAACATTGCGTAAACCGCTTCCGCAAGCATGCGTACCTAGTTGGTACACAATAAATTTTAATTTGAAATATGTGCGGAAATGGCAATAAGTCACGTTGTTGATATCTTGATATACATAGTATATAAATATAGTATAGAAAATATAATATATAAATATAGTATAGAAAATATAATATATATATATATATATATATATATATATATATATATATATATATATATATATATATATATATATATATATATACGATGTATACGATGTATATCAAGATATCAAAAACGTGACTTATTGCCATTTCCGCACATATTTCAATTTAAAATTTATTATATATATATATATATATATATATATATATATATATATATATATATATATATATATATTTATATATATATATATATATATATACATATATATTTTATATATATATATATATATATATATATATATATATATATATATATATATATATATATATATATATATATATATATATATATATATATATATATATATATATAACGTTTACGTTTTTGGCTTTTTGTTTAAATCAAAAATTGATAGAAAATTATTATGAAAAATGTAACAAAATCAGTGTAAAATTGAGGTAAATTCATTTTTGATTTTTTTTTTAATCTAAAGAAATCAATTAACATTAAAACTTTCTATTTCTATATAAAAATATTATTAGTTATAAAAATATATTTTATAAAAATATATGAAATTTTATTTGAAAAAATGTGTATTGTGACAATGTTTTTTTTTTCGTTAACAATTTTTTTCGAATTAAATTTTTAACTTATTTTATTTCGAACATTAACTATTAACTATGTCGTTTTTGTCGAACTAATGTTTAAAATTTTTAACATCTTGTCATGCCAAAAGGGCGAATCTTTTCGGTTTTTTTTTCCATAACTTTATATATATAAGATAAAATATGGGTGTGAAGACATTATTTGTTTACTTTTAAAGCATCTATCGATTGGCATAATTATTTAAAATTATTTCGCTAAACATTTTTCTTGCAAATAAGAAATGGCAAATTAATGTTTGGCAAATTATTTTTAAACAATGATGCCAATCGATAGGTGCTTTGATAAGCAATAATTAATCTCTTTATACAACTGTTTTATTTTGCACCAATAAAGAGATTTTGCAAAATCATGTACATATCGAATCTTTTGGTTTTTTCACTATTTTATCTTGCACAAATAAAGAGTTATAGCCACACAAAATCATTATTTATAATTCAGTAAGTTGTCCAAATTGTTGAATAATTGATGAATATACCAAAATAACAAAAATACTTGAAAACATTTTTTTTTTACTAATTTTTAAAACACTTCAAACTTTAATATTTGATTTCCCAACATTCGCTCCTTTGACATGACAGTGACGATATGATCTATAATATTAAAAAATTCAAAAGAAGTTAAAAATTTGAAATCATATTCAGTAAGTTACGACACATTGGAGTGAAGCAGCATAATCACGTTTATTACACTGTAAAGAGATTTGCGCAAAAAAAACTCGATGGAAAAGGAACGTAATAAAATTGTTAGAAAACGAATTCGATCAACTATACTGCGAATCTTTAAGACACCCCTCAGAGAAAAAAGTGTTGGCCAGAAATGAAGTTACTGATATGATTGGAATTACTACTTCTTGGAATGGTGATGAAATTTATATTCCAACGAAAAACTTCTTGTATTACAGGCTCCACACCAGACACAAAATGACCGATTGTGGGCAGTATCTTGCAAGGACATTCCAAATAGATATATCATTTCAAGATATCAAAATACGTCCTCAGTTATGGAAGGGAAAGTTTCCGTTGACTCATTTGAGTTATTATAAATAGTTTTAATTAAATATTGCAACTGGGTTAAGAAAGTGTCATATAAAATTAAAGGTACATCATTAGACCTTTGGTTTATTTTATTAAAACTATACATAATGAACTTAATATTTTAGTTATATTTTAGACACACAGAAATCTGCTATATTAGGTTAGGTTTCACGATAAACAAAAAAGTTACAAAAATAACCTCGTGTTTAAGTGAAATCTTCACTGAAAAATTATATTTAAAAAATTATATTTTTGAAAGTTCTGTCCTAAACTTTGATCGAGAAAGTATCAACATCAATAAAATATTTTTTAAACCTCTAAAAACCGCCAAAATCGTTTTCACTTCAACACTATAGTTGTAAATATTTTGTTTATGAACCATTTTGGGGTTCTTTTATTAAAAAAAATTAAAATTGGTGGGAAGAAGTATGAAAACGTCACTCATCGAAGGTGACCTCGGTCATATAACGAAAAAAACAATTTTGGCTTTGGCGGGCTTAAAATTTCATTTTAGGGGTGGACTTTCAAACAATTTTTTTACACGGCCTAATGTACACCAATCTACACCAAAAATTAAATCACTTTTAAATATGTGCTCCTTAAAATTTAAAGTTTCAAATTGTTAACTTTGAATTTTCAAATGTGAAACTTTAATTTTAAAAATGGAACTTTTAGGTATAAATCGTCAATTTTAATTTTATTTAAGTGTTTAAAAAATTTGTTAACTTCCATATTAAACATTGAAAATAATTTCAATCGTTATTTCGGTCATGATTTCTTATCGCAGTTTCTATTTTTGAGTGTGATAACCATTTAAACCAACGAATACAGCTAACATATTATTTACACGGGTATCCGGATTATACAGGCGATTCAAATATCAGGGCCGTATTTCTTAAAAATTACAATCATTGAAATACAAATGAAACTTGTAAATATACGAAATATTTCGTTAAAAACAAACTGAGCGCAGTAATTCATTATCGATGCAACAATTTCAGATCGCTCTCCATTGAATGGGCTAAAGGATCATACTAAAAATTCTATTCGTCATGTAGAATGTGGACGGATTTGGACAATAGGACGTGGAACCTCTCATCTTTTCTATATTCACTATTTACAAAAACTTCGCATGGGTGCATCTGTGCGCGGGTCCCGCTGTCCTACACAGTTAAAAAAGTAGCACCATCATAGCGAGCAATCTGCAAAACTTATTTGGTGTTTTAGAAAAAAATAACCTGGAGCTTAAATTTAATTATGATTTTTTAAAAGTTTTCTAATGAACAAAAATTTCAAAATACTGTACATTAAAATAAACTCCTGTTTTAAATTTTCAGTAGTTACGCGCATCGTAGCGTCGGTAGCTCGTCTGGTTAGAGCGTTGGACTACGATCGAAAAGTCGCTGGTGCGTTCTACTACGAGCCGAAAGGTCCGCGGTTCAATCCCCAGCGACTGCCAACAAATTTTTCATAGAAAACATTTTTCTATGCGACGCTACCTCTCGGCAGTAAATGGCAAACCTACGAGAGTAAAACATTGCCTGCCGTTCGGATTCGGCAATAAACTCTAGGTCCCACCAATTTGAGTACAAATATAACATGCACAGCTCAAATGGTGAGAGAGCTCGGTCGAAGTTCTATAAAGGACTGTAGCGCCAAACTATTATATTATTATTATTACGCGCCTTTATATTTAGAGTTATAACTGACAAAAAAAAAAAAATATAATAAATACAAAATTGTTTTTTTTTAATTTTCATATATCAAGTCACGACAATGCAGACGGCAGCGTTTTTATTGTTCCCACGAAGAGTCAACGATGAGCTTTACGACAATATCACCCATATATTCGTCGACGACAATCTCATGGACGGTGCCGCCCACATTGTCGTCAACGAACTTCTGGGAGACAGTGTCGCTTAATTAGTCACACACGAACAAGCGGAAATTTGTATGAAAATGTAGTACACGATTCCCATATACGTGTCCCCCAAGTGCCTTCAGTGCTTTTTTTCCTGGTACACACATTATATAAGGGTATATAAAAGTATTTTGTTCGTTCCAGTCGGGACCAGGAATAATACAAATTTTATGTTTGAGCGCCTCAAGGCACTCAATAAATATTTTCCATTTCGTGAACATTTTTTATGTTTTATATGTCATAATACGTTACAAATATGTACACTCAAAAAAATATGTATTAAAATTAATACAATTTATGCACTTGTTTCAAAAAAAAAATTATTTTTAATACATATAAATTACATTTGTATTTATTTTCTTACTTTTTAATAAAAAGTGTACTTGTTTTCTTTTTTCCTACAAAATACAAAATACGTAATTTGTGCTTGTTATTTGTATTTGTTTTTGCATTTTTTTCTATTGTGATACAACATGGAAAATTTATTAATAATGAAGTGCAATAAATTAATATATGAAAACTAAAGACTTTAAAAAAATGTCCATGGCTTTTGTATTTGCAAAAATATGCCAATTTCATTTATATATTTTATGTGAAATTTTGTGGTTTTAAAACATGTGCAGAAGTTCTAAAAGCGATATTAATGTGACAATATATAATTGCTGAGGAAATATGTATTATCTTTTTATTGCTGTGGTAATTTGAAACTAAAAAAAATATCGTGTTGTAATTTGAAATATCGCTGAAAACCCTATTTAGTGTCAGTGTCAGGTTGAGTTTTTTCTACATAAGGAAACTTTATGCATTTCTGATCAGTGATTTATAGGGATATTTTATAAGTATATCCCTTAATAAGACAACCTAACTCACTTCGGATGCAATTTTATTAATTAGTATGCGTCTTTATAAATTAAAAATATCATTAAACTGTGTAAAACTTTTTAATCATATTCGCCAATTTAATCTATAATATGTATAATATTGATTTACATATTTAGTTACCCTCCCGTGTACAAGACCTGAGTTCTCACCATTACGCTATCAACCTCATTTGATAAAATTTGTGACGCATCGACAATAAATGAAAATAAATTGATTTTTTTTTAATGTGACATTAAAAAAATGAACTTTTCACAAATTTTGTTTTTGAAGCAAAAATCTCAAACAAAGGGAGATGAATGTGGACTAACTAACGGGTAGAGCAGTGGACTTTAAAGCCGGAGTCAGGAGTTCGATGCCAGCTTGTGACAACTGAAATATAAGAAAACATTTTTATTCAATTGGTAAATTTATATGAAGTAAATAAGAAATAAAAAAAGACGAGTGAAAAGAAACAAAAGAAAGGAAAGGAGTGGAAAAAGGAATAAAAAAAACGTTTTTTTAATACATTTTTTGTATTAAAAATACAAAATGTATTTATACTTTTCTGGAAGCTAAATAATTACAATTTCAGTAATTTGAAGACAAATTTATTTAAAAATTGATCTGAAATTCAATAAAAATATGTACTTATTTTTAATATTTTTCATACAAAAACAAATACATGAATTTATTTAAAACAAAAGTAAATGTCTTTGAACGTAAAACGAATACAATTGTACTTATTTCAAAGACATTTTTATTTGTTTTTAATACATTATTTTTTTGAGTGTATAAAATAGATTAGATTAAAATAAATAAGTTTTTGTATTATAATTTTTGTTTTGAAAAATTTTCTTATAACATAAAATAATTAAACATTAAAGACAAAACCAAAAATTACAAAATTAATGAAATCACTCCTTTTCTTAAGTTAAAAATAATGAACATATAGTCGTTGTAGAACGAAAAGTCACCAAATACATTTTTACGAAAAACTTAATTTTTGAGTTTCGTAATAAATCGCAGAAAAAAACCGGACGTTCTGTATGGAAATTGGCACTTCGATTTTTTGCTAAAAATATTTTTTTATATGACAATATTAATAATGATTATTTCGAAATAGAAAGTGATGTACTAATCGAATTTCCAGATGTTTTTAAATTTTTTTTTTTAATTTTTTAACTTTTTTTGAAAACAAATTTTTTTTTGGATATTTTATACTGTAGTTTTACGACCAAATCATGTATCTCCCGACGACAACGATTTCTATTGAACACAGCACAAATTTTCTGTAATACCCGGGTAGTTCAAATACTCGAAAAACCCGGGTATTAAATGTTCGAGCTACCCGGGTAGTTCGCAAAACCCGGGTAGTTGGTTCGTTCGTTTGTTCGAGCTATTCGAGTAGCTCGTTTGTTCGAGTAGCTCGATGGCTCGTTCGTTGTTCGAGTAGCTCGATCGTTGTTCGAGCATCGAGTAGCTTGTTCGTTCGTTCGTTTGTTCGATTGACGATTGTTCATTTGATCGCTTGTTAATTTGTCTGTCCGTTCGTTTGCTTGATGTGGGAGTTTGGAGTGGAGTGGTCCCTGACCCCCAAAAGGGGGTCAAAAACCCATTTATGACCCAAAAATTTTTATTTCCCATTTATTTCCCATGACCCCCTTTTGGGGGTCATGGACCACTCCAAAGGGTACCATTAGCCTTCTAATGATGTCCACTATCGATTTCCGAGATAAAAATGTTTGGGTCATAAATGGGATTTTGACCCCCTTTTGGGGGTCAGGGACCACTCCACTCCAAACTCCCACATCAAGCAAACGAACGGACAGACAAATTAACAAGCGATCAAATGAACAATCGTCAATCGAACAAACGAACGAACGAACAAGCTATCCCTAATGGTGTCCGCTATCGATTTCTGAATTGAAATTTTTGGGGCATAAATGGGTTTTTGACCCCCTTTTGGGGGTCAGGGACCACTGAGAGTGGTACCATTCGATTTCCCTTGATGTCTGCTACCGATTTCTGCAATAAAAAGGGTACCATTAGCCTTCTAATGATGTCCACTATCGATTTCCGAGATTAAAATTTTTGGGTCATAAATGGGATTTTGATCCCCTTTTGGGTGTCATGGACCACTCCAAAGTGTACCAATAGCATTCTAATGGCCCCTTTTGGGGGTCAGGGACCACTGAGAGTGGTACCATTCGATTTCCCTTGATGTCTGCTACCGATTTCTGCAATAAATTTTTTTTCGGTCTTTTTATCACTTTCCGCCCACTTTTGCCCACCCACCCACTTTTGTCCACCTACATTTTTCCAACCACTTCCGACCAACTC
Source organism: Dryomyza anilis (assembly GCA_951804985.1). Lineage (NCBI taxonomy): Eukaryota > Metazoa > Arthropoda > Insecta > Diptera > Dryomyzidae > Dryomyza > Dryomyza anilis. The sequence continues at coordinate 179,429 of OX638132.1, read as the reverse complement.
CCACATCAAGCAAACGAACGGACAGACAAATTAACAAGCGATCAAATGAACAATCGTCAATCGAACAAACGAACGAGCTACTCGAAGCTCGAACAACGATCGAGCAATCGAGCTACTCGAACAACGAACGAGCAATCGAGCTACTCGAACAAACGAGCTACTCGAATAGCTCGAACAAACGAACGAACAAATTACCCGGGTAGCTCGAACATTTAATACCCGGGTTTTTCGAGTATTTGAACAACCCGGGTACCCGGGCACCCGGGTAATCGAGCTCTGCTTTAAAGTTAATTAATTTGATTACTCAAAATACATGAAAAATGCGTATATTTACATATCGCATAGTAAAGTAACTTTATGAGTATTTTTTTATACGTTACCGTTAACGGAATAGAAATTTCTTTTCAGATATTTAGATTCAGATATTTAAGATTCCAAATCCATCGTTGTTTCAAAGATTTGAGCATTTTGAATTTTTCGGTCGTGGTTGACGTTTTTCTGGAAATGCCCATATGGTAACATTTTTTCTAATACATTCTAATACTCTCTGCTATAATTTTTCATAGAAATAAGTAAAATGATAGTTTATGATATCTATTATGCGTTGTTAAGTAAATTTAGTTGAACTGTGAGGTGATATTTTTGGCAAAATAAATAAAATTGCATATTCAGGCTTTGTCATTTTTTTTAGTATTTATTATATTTAAAATATATGGAAATTTATACATGTGTATTTATTTTTTATTAAATATTAATTTATTCAGTGTCGAATGGATTAATTTGAATATTTACTTAAATTTTAAAAACTACACTATTTTCATATTTTTTTTTTATTAAAAACTTACCATACGGTTACATTCCAAAAACTCATCTAAAAATATATATTTTTTAAACTTAAAATGAATTTGTATTATTGCGCCTAAAATGGTCCCAAAAACAAACCTTTAGAATGTTTAAGGTTTAAAATAAAAAATATGGACTAAAAAGGATTAACGACTTATCATTATTACGAATATTTAATTCAATACAATTAAAAATTACACCGACTGAAAAATAATTCAATATTTATTGCATTGATTAACAATTTTGTTATATATACACAGTGTTTTTTGTCCGTGTATAGAACGTACATTCTCATCATACAAGAGAATTTTGAATTATTTTCAACGTTCATTTATATTTGGTAATTTATGCAAATACATAATTGTTTATTGTTGGACGTTTGTTTACATACGAAAAATATGATTCAATTGAATATGATTCATAAATAATTTTTCCACCTGTATTATTACCTAAAAAATCAACCTAAGAGTTTCTCTTTTTCCTTTTTTACAGTTCACGGAAACGTGGTACGTCAATATCTCTTGCGGGAAGTGATCATTTAATTAGTAACTTCGGCAGTGATGAGGAAATAAGTGATTGCAATGCAGCACTCATACTAATGTGCTTGTCAAACTCACCAAAGTCGCCGAAAAATGCAGGTAAGTGTTACAAAATATACTATATTTTCGTTAACCACACCGAAATTGACATCGAAACTACCACACCTAAATTCAACATACTAAAACTCATCACACTAAAACCCACCACTCTAAAACTCACAACACTAAAATTTCTACTGAGAAAAACTCTACGGGGAAGATTTCTACTGGAAAACATTCTATGGATAAGAATTTCACGAGGAAGAATTCTACTGGAAAGAATTCTACGGGGAAAAATTGTCTTTGAGAAAAATTGTTTTGGCTGAGAATAATTTTTGTTTTGGTTATGGTTACTACATTTATATCACTAATAAAAAAAAAGCAGTCAACAGTAAAGCAGGGGTCCCCGCTAGTCTATTATATACCCGTGAATGTCTGTTACATGTTCCGAAAAGACGTTAAAACGGTGTAACCCAAACGAACAAAATTTAAGCACAATATATATGTTGTACCTGGCCAAAATATAGGCTATATATTGAGGTGAAGAGGCGGACTGGCGTGGCACCTCTCATATAACCTAAAAATTAAAAACTCATTATACATATAAGCAATTAAGATAGCAAATTTGATGAAATTTTACGCACCGCCATATTTCTTTATATAAATGGACTATACCGAATCTGGGCGAATTAGGACACTGGGTGTAGCAACTCCCATACAAGCAGTGTTACCAGATGGACAGATAATCCTTTTTTTTACAGTTTTTTGAAAAGGTAGAAACGTTTCAAGTTTGTCTCTAAAAAAAACAAGTTTTTTTAATTTATTCATTTTTTACTTAACATTGCAACTAGTTTAATGAATCAAATACACAAAATAATGATTTTTTTCGAAGTCTTTCCATTACTAAAAAAAACATTGTTTACTCTTTTGTTGATTCGTGTAGCAACAGCAAATTAGAACGAATTTTTCTCAAATCAACATTTAAAAAAAACAAAATTATAAACAAATTTGAAATTCTAAATTCTTCGTCCGTAGGATGGACGGAACCGTACAAATTTTGCACAGTCTTCACAAATTATGGTAAAGTGTGACATGTATGTTATATAAGTTGCTATAACACCGTACGACAAAATTCAACTTTTGGCTGCAAACATGAGAAACCCTATATATTTTTCAAGTTCGCTAAACAATAAAATACGCGTATATCTCAGTTTTTATAGAACAATTCGTTTGAATTCATACGTCCCGTATTCCAGATAATGAACTCATTTCTTTTTTATTTTAAATAAACTTTAAATTCATGTATTAATCAGTTTTTAGTTTGTTATTAATAAATTATTTTGAATTTTATCATTATCATAAATAAAATTTAAATTAATTCATCATATGGAATACGGGTCGTATGAGTGATATTGGTAGAAAATTAAAATGCAGTTTAAAATTAGTCGACCCTGATCACGATCATTTCAGGTGGCCTTTGGTAGAAATGCCTTATAGTATTCTGGTCAGGGACGGATGCGAAAGGCGAACCTTAATAAATTTGTATTCGGGTTTCCATTTATAATTCAGAAATAATCATTTGATACTCAGGAAATTTCAGTTGAAATTTAGACAAAAATTTAATTTAATTTAGATAAATGTTTCACCGCTGTAAATTAATTTTAATACTTTAAATATTTTTCTATTTTTCTAGTAAACTACTACTACTAAAACTGATTTAATAGATCATAACTTTGTTGTTGAATTTATTTTTAATAACTGTTAAAATATGTAAATTATCTTACAAGATAGTTTTTAACGATCTTACAAGATAGTTTTTAACGATTTTTTTAAAAATGAAAAATGTATACAAATTTGAATTGTTTTGTCGTATAATGACCTATAACTCAGGTATCAAAATATACATACCTCGAAATAAAATTTATGAAAGTAAAAGAGTAAAAAATGCATTTTTCTTTGACTTTCATAAATTGAGTTAAACTTTCATACAATATTTATCAGAAATGTATCAACAGAATGCATAGTAATTTAAAGTACCTGTTTTCAATTTTCCAGAAATTTCTTATCCATTTTGTTGGAATTTTCTAGAAATTTCTGTTGCATTTTGTTCGAATTGTCTTGAGGCTGTTGTATAGCGCCGATTAACTGGTTCATATCAAAATCTTGGACCTGTACATTTTGTATAGTGTCCAGACCTTTCGATTACAGTGTAGCACTTTGACTTCAAACTCGTCCTTTGCGAGTTCAATGTCTTGAAATTCAAATTCTTCCGTAAGATTACGAATTGCCAGCTCCTTCATTAGCTGGTCAATTTAAAGTTGTTCAATTTAACCATGATGTATCACAATCCCACCTCTGACTCCCACTTTTGACAGCAATGATACGAAAACTCACTCTTCGGAATACTGTACTCCAAGTTCGTATGTCATAAAAACGCACTTATGTTTGGTTTAAATTATAACAATTAACATTATTTATTTTATCTAATAATAATAATAGTTTGGCGAGATGATTCACTCATAAATGTTTCAATGACGCACATGGGTGCTTCTGTAATTCCACTGGAACAGATTCACCCAACAATGTTCTAATGACGAACTTTTATTTTGCAATTAACATTTGATATACTAATTGTTAGGTGGAATTAATGTAGTAATTTTAATTGATAGTTTTTAATTGAGAAATAAATTTAATTCTGCCAATCTCTTCTCTATACGTCGAATAATCTCGCCTGGATGTCAAAAATTCATATTTTTCTGTTCTTCTATTAATTTCGATGAATTCCCTTTAAATGAGACCAATTGGATTTTCGGTCTACTTTAACCAAAGACCTTTAAAATAAAGTTCTTTATATAACTTTCAACCAAACATCCAAAATATCTTTCAACCAAATACATTTTTTTTATTAATATCTCTCAGTGAAAAATCAAATGGATATAAAGGTTAGAAGTTATTTCTGGTCTCTGGTTTTAATGCACTGATCTTTCTCACTCACTGCGTCCTTTCGCTGGATTATCTTCCATCTTTGTCTAACACACAAGTACGCCGATTTATCTTGCGTTTCTTTTACTCTTGTTCATTGCTTGCACAGTGGAGCAAATAACCACTTTTCGTAACAATATACCTGTATAACGATTATCCTTTTTTTAAACAAAAAAAAAGGTAAAAATTCATGCAAAAAAACTAACTCTTGAAAGAAAATCTCAAATTATTTTTATTACTTTTTTTATTTTAAATTATATTTAATTGAAAGTTGGTTTTCATAGTGGTGCACACATATAGACAGACGCATATAAATTAGGGCTGTGCGTTGTTTTCATATAACTTGTTTTCAATAATCATTTTAACAATCCATTCAATTGATTGATGAATTATAGTTATAATTGTAATTCTTATCCTTACAGATAATTGGCTTGGATCAAGTCCGGGCAGCTCATCTGCCTCGTGGAGTTCGGGCTCATCGTCCCCGCCGCTGAGTGACGATGGCCACATAATCCACACAAGCAACATCCTAAACGATACTCTTGAAAGTGCCCGTTTACGCACAACGTCTGTGTCAACATCTGATGAGGGCATCGGCATGGAGTACAATGAGGAGACACCGCGCAAGCGAAGGGTAAGGGAGCATGAAATAAATAACCAGTAAGAAAGGTTGTAACATATGAAATTTGTATAGTTGGTATAATAAAATCAGTAATCGGTAGTCCGTTTAAGTCGATAATAATCCAGGGAAAACCAGAGTTTACAACACCACAGGTCGGTTCGCGAGAAACTATATACCATAAATTATTTTAACATATATTAAAGGGGGTTGCTTAAAATATACTAGTAATATACGTTTTGAGTTACAACCGACTTTCGATGCCGTTTCTTCAGTTTAAAGAATAATCGTTATATCTAGAATTTTTTTCAATTTGAATAAAAAAATTGTTTTAATTTTAACGATATTCATTAAACTTTACTTCATCTTGTACAGTTAAAATTACAAATTGCTATGTTAAATAATTTAGTTCCACAAAAATCAATAAATTTTGTAGAAAAAAAAAAAAAAAAAAAACAATTCTTTATTGATTTGGAAAATTATATGAATGAATATTAATATTGTTACGAAAATTCAATATACGGAAAACTGTTCTAAGTTCGTATCTCTGGATTGTGCACAAAATAAAAACACTCTTATGTTTGGTTTAAATTACAACAATTAACATTATTTATTTAATTTAACTGCGTAATCTCCTCGTGTGTATTTGATTCGGCAGGCTTTAATGGGTTAAAAAATATCTATTACACAACCGTCGTCAACGAATGCTGATCAGTTCTAATCAATTGAACTGACATTAGTTAAAATTTGGCATGAAAAAAATGAAAAAATGCGACACCCTACTGCTACTCTTTATCAAAATTAAGTTTATAAAATTGTTTGTTGTTCAATATATATTAAAAACTTTATTTAAATATGAAGTCTACCATAAACTAATTTAAAATAAGTTTAAACATCACGAACTAAATAAAACACTTAATTTATATGTTTTTAATTTTAATATCTGCATCGTTTAAAAACGTTTTTTAGAATGACATAAAATGTGTATCTAAACGTACCAAATGTAAACGAAACATTTTTTAAAATTATTTAAATCCTTTTTTAAAAATGTGACAAAAAATATATTAAGTTCCATAATATGAAAGTTTTGTTATGTATTTAAAATTTATCAGTATATATAAAATTGTAAATGTAACAAATGATAAGCCACAACATTTTTAATGTAAAAATATGACAGGTCATTCAAAACATATTATTATGATTTCTTATGTAAAAATATTTAGTCGCACTAATTTAAAAAATCGTAACTAACAACCTCTTATATATAAAAATCTGTAATTGCCATAATATATTTGTCAACAACGAAGTATAAAAGAAATATTTTGATTAGCGCTAATGTTTTAAACAGAAAAATTTTATTAAGAACTTTGAAGTGGCCTTTAAAAACTGTTTAAAAAATTGTTGGCTTTTATTTTTTTTTCATAGAGAAGGCTGCGCAATACATATCCATATATATACATATTTTTTGTTTGTTTGTTTGATTAACAGGTGAAAATTTTAATTTTCACAATATAAGAAAAGCTTACTTCGTATTAAATGTCAAAAAAAATGTATGTTGAAAATATACAATAATTATACCCTACACCTATGAGGTACAGGGTATATTAACTTTTTATATTGTAACGCCCCTTAGGAGGCGTGTCCGGTATGGAAAAGTATATATATTCTTGATCAGCATCACTACCCGAGTCCGTTTAGCCATGTCCGTCTGTCTGTCCGTCTTGCTGTCTTGCTGTCTTGCTGTCCGAATACAGAATAACTTGAGAAATACTGATCAGAATGCGATGAAATTTCGTCTCAATATATTTTAGCCAAAAGTAGGAACTGAGTTTGAAAATGAGCCAAATCGGTCAACGGACACGCCCACCTCCCATACAAGTCACTTTTATATAACTCTTTCGAAACTAATAATTCGAAAAGTATACAACGTATAGTTATAAAATTTAAAAGGTATTGTTAGAATTCACCTAAAAATATGTGGTCCAAAAATGGGCGTGATCCGCCCACTTTTTTTTTTCATTATTTCCCGGGTTTTCATAGTGGAAATTTGATCCGTAAATTATTAAAATCAAATCTATGAAATATAAACCTTTCAAAATTTTAAATATAGGCGTGGTCCGCCCAATTATATTTTTCAAATTTTTTTTTAGTTTTTTATACTTTATATAATTTTTTTAATTTATGGGGATATAAGACGTAAATTTCTGATATATTTTTTTCTCATTTAGATTTCAAATTTTGCGCGACCAATTTTATTATTACTTTATTATTATGATGCATATTTTTTAAAATTTTCTCAATTCATATTCGTCACGAAAAATACTTCAAAATTCATTAAAATAATATGTTCAATATATATTACTAATACAGATGCATCCAAACAATTTAATTAATTTAGATAAAGAGTAGCTGTAGGGTGGCGCATTTTTTATTTTTTCATGTCAAATTTTCAAAAATTTCAGTTCAGTTGCTCAGAAGCATTCGTTGATTTTGAAATTGTATGACTCTGCTTGCAATTTCCTCCATTTTAAAATGTTTTTCAAGAGAGCTTAGAGAATTGGGATAAATTAAGGCCAAATCGCAACGTTGCATTAGGTCGTGCTTGCGTTGACAGAAAAAGTAGAATCAATAGAAACCAATGATTCAAACCGAAAGTAGACCTCATGCGTTTTATAGTAAATTCTCACAAATATCGTAAACGCAAAAGTAGAGCTACTCTCTACTAGATCGTCCGTTTGACATTTGCCTAATAATCGTTATTTCATAGAATTTTGTTTCCTTAAAAAATGTATTTGAAAACAATAATAAAATTTTTGTTTGAACAAAAAATTAATTTTTAGTGCGCAAAAATTATAAATAAACATACCTCGAATAAGAAAAAACGGTTCGAAACGCAACCGTAACGCAATGCTTAATTGCGAAGTGTGCTGATGCTTTGTATAGATAGAGATCGTAACAAATTTCAATAATCTATTACATTTTGTTTTCAAAATATAAACAAACGCAGCGGTTTTTTGATAGATTGTTATAAAAATTAAACTATTGAAGTGTTTGGTGCGAAAAAGGGTAAAGTCCACATTTTTTCGAAATTGTAATAATGATGACATATTTGAGCTTTTTATATTTCGCGTCGTTTGGTACCAAAATCATCCATATCCGAAGTATATACACTCAGTAACCATGATTTAAAAAGTAAATTACGCAATATATCCGAATTAAAAACGAATGGAAAATTATATAAAATTATACTATCAATGTCAAATTTCATAAATTTATCATTGCCAATCAATACAAATAAAAAAATATATTTGCCTATGATAAATATGTGATTTTACCACTTCCTAAGACACGCAAATATCATTGGTATGAGAATGATATCGACTGTTGGTAATGCATCTGAAGGTGAAAACCACGAATTTGAATACATATTTAATTTTAATCCAATAAAATGCATTATGAAACAAAATTTTATTGCAATTTTTTGGGTCAAAAATAGGTCAGGTCCAGTAGTTTAATTTAAGCCAATTTACACGGATAATTTAAGTTTTTTTTTTATTAAACCCAAAAATGCGATAGATTTTCTTAAAAGAAATAATCGCGAAATTGGCAATTTTAAACATTTTTTTTTCACTAGGAAGTGCATTTGTACTAGGAGTCGAAATTTAGAATATTCGAAAACAGTATTTCGAGTAAGCAATCTTCTAGAACTGTTCGTGAAAAAAAAAATATATGTATATTGTTTTATAAACCAAATAAAATATGTTAAGTATGCCATCCTTTATAAAACTTAATTAGTTTCCATTCAATTGGTATACAAATGTTGTGTCAATATTTTGTTTTTATATTTCAAAAATTGATCCTTTAATTTATTTCTGTGCTGTATAAAACAATCGATAACACGAAATATCGAAAATGCGATTACATATAATTTTTTTTCGCAAATAGTTCTACATGATTGCTTACTCGAAATATTGTTTTGATATATTCTAACCCCAAAATCATGTATCGTTTTATTATCGTGTGACTACGATTCATTTAAAAAATTGGTATAACGTATTTCAAATTTTTCGTTCGTTTCGCTCTTTGAATCGAATGTTTGTTCAATATTGAGACATGGATGTTAAAAAATAAGTGACACTCTATTACGCAGTGTTTAAATTACGAAGTCTATACGCAACGTTGCTTAGGTTAAATTTTATTTATTAATAACGTTTTCATGTTTATAGGCATTTTAAGTGTTGTTTAAAGTTAAACAACATTTATAAATACGGCTGTAAGTATATATTTTTTCAATTGTGTAAAATAATCTGATTTTGTTCTCGAAAGTTATTCGAGAACAAAATCAGTCAGTTCTTGGTCAATATAAAAATTAGATTATCTTCGTGGCTAAAATCGTAGAATGCATCTTTTAGAAAATAAAATAATATTTTTCATAAGTAAATGAAAATATTTGTATGATTTTTTAATTTCCATTATTTGTAATGTATACACACTAAGAAAAATGACCTTGAAGGCAACATATTAATGTTTGCAATCATACATTTTCTGACTTTAATTGGCTGTTACTTTCATATGAAAAATTTAAATTTTTTGTTGGTATTCATTTCGTCACATATTTTTAATAACATCTTTATTTTAAACATCTAGAAATTCAAAAAATATCGTTGCAAACATAATATGTTGCCAGCAAAATGGATTTTTTCCCTGTGTGTAGTGTATGTTTGAGAGTTGATGTAAAGTAAGACCCAAAAATTAGTTAGGTTATGTGTTTTTAATCTAAATATTATGGTATTTTTTGTGGTTCTCTTTTCGCCTCTCGTTCTGAAGTGCTTGCTACATGAGTTGATAACTCAATACCACAATACTTTTGCAGGGCCAGATATTTATTTCAGCATATTTGTTCGTAAATTTATTACTTTACAAATTTGTATAATTTCGTCATCGTCAAGAGTGTTTGTTTTTTCTTTCTAACAAATGAAATCATTCGAATCAACTTCAAACTGGAAAACATTAATGTATAAAAACATATGCGACTTCCAAGGTTTTCAGTTTAAACTTGTATTAGTGTACTTTATTGTTGTAGACAAAGGGATACCAGTTATACAATACAACCAACAATAACAACAACAGTGATAATCAGAACATACTTAATTATCGTTAATGTTGTTGGTTCCGATGTAGTTGAAAATTGTGTTGAACTAAGTAGTCTACGCACATCAATACTTATTCCGTACGTCCCGTCCCGACCCGCACCCATCGATGAATATCTATTAAAATATAATACTACGCGTCCGAATTATTTGAAACGGTGCATATATAAAAATTATAGAGTTATTTTGATTAATTATTTTTTTTACTGTTGTTTTTTTATTATCATACTTTTCGTCGAGATTGACATTGATACCCTAGAGATAGAAAAATTCTCCAAACAATAATTATTTAAAAATTTATCAATTTTTATCAAAAAAAATAGATAAAATTTAAAAATGCTTTGACTTCTTGTTAATTTTTGCTATTACTTTCCAGTATGCCATTCGTTTCAATATCGTTACGAGATCAATGCGAGAATTGGACCTACATGGTAGACAGATATCCATACGTTCTGTCGAAGTTTTCTTGATACGTGACATTTTTGGAAATCGGAACGATATTGCGATATCGATGTAATAAATGTTTAAATGTCGTATCTTGTCGAAAATTTTGAATGTACGAAAAATGTTAAAAATTACAATCGAGAAAGAAACGAGATAGAACTTTTTTATCGAAGTTATTAGAGAAAGCTTCGGGGGTCTCCGAGACATGACAGACTGGGTTGTCATATGTTTCTAAAAAAAGTATTTTAAAATCGTTTATAAATGTTTTCGAAATCACTTTTGTATGATAGTTTCGGGGTTTAAATTCAAAAATTTAGATGGATGCGATACATTGTTTAAAGGTTATCGGTAGCGTCGGTAGCTCAAGGTTAGTGCGTTCGACTGCGAGAAGAAAGGTCCCATGTAGGAAATCCCAGGCCTGACGACGGGCTGAAGACTCAACCAGCACTGGCAGACCAATGTTTGGTTAATAAACCTTCGCCCAAGACTCATCCAGAACTGGGAAACCAAGCCCTGGTAAGGTAGTTCTCGCCCAAGACTCTGCCAGAATTGACAAATGAAGGCTTGGTAAAGTAGTTCTCGCTCTAGATTCAGCCAGAATTGACAAACCAATGCTTGGTAAAAACACCTTTGCCCAAGACTTAGCCAGAACTAACAGACATATGCTTGGGTACCCATAGAAAACACCAGGCTTGACAACGGGTGTAAGGCATATCCAACCTTGGTCGTCCAAGGAATGGCTAATTAGAACTTTAATAGTTCTATGATAGGATTACCAAGTCTTGGATAACTGATATTTTTCGAAAAGTCACCCAAGACTTATTGAATATGTCTTTGTGAATGGAGATTTAGCCAGGACCAAGCGGCCAAATCATACTTCAATTAAAAAAATATATATATAAAAAAAAATACTGATGGGACTCGAACCCGAATTTTCTGCGTACAAGTCCGGAGCTCTACTCGTTACGCTATCAAGCTCACTTGATTCAGAGCATTTTTTCAAAATCTTGAACTTTGGGGGTCCCAGGTTCAAACCTGGACTTTATATAAATGGCAAACCTACGAGAGTAAACATACCTATAAAAAGCTCACACTCGCCGTTCGGATTCGGCATTAAACTGTAGATCCCACCACTTTGAGTACAAATATAACACGCACAGTTCAAAATTGTGAGAGAGCTCGGTCTAAGTTCTTATATAACTGTAGCGCCAAACATTGTAGAACCACCCTGGATTTCACCTCGTCTATGGATATTGCTCTTTATTTTAATACATAAAATTCAACTAATAGTTGCAAATAGACTATCATAAAACTTCAAATCGAAACTGGGTTGTATAATATCTCTATTTCACTCGATTAAACCATTCGACGCCACTGACGACGATGTGGCATTTGAGCAGTATTTGTACAAGCTTTTATTTAACATCAATTGTTCGATATTTTTTTATATAAACTTGTTTTTTTTTATGTTGCTTACTACGCTTATTCGAAAGTCTTAAATCTGTATGTTGTAACAACAGCTATATGCACAACAAACACACACATGTACACGTTTATTTAAGCGACTACCAACCAGTTGCATTATATTAAAGCAGCTACAGCCAAACTCTCTGGAAAACGAAATGCAGGTGGATTAGTATGCATTGAGAGAGACAAACTTTAATGAACTCACACGAGTTCTTTAATTCATCATCTATACAACAAAAGCTTTGTTTGTTTTGGAACGGAAAACAAATTTGTTGCGACAACCAACAATTTGGTTCTCGTAAATATAAATGCGTTTCTTATAGGAAAATTTAAACGCTGTGGTTATCGTCTTGTACCGATAAACAGTTATGGCAAAAAAATGAAAATGAAATGGCAAAAAAATGAAATCGCAAGCGATAAATTTATATAGGTACAAGATAAAATAGTGGTGTAAATGCATTGATGGTTTGTTTTTAATGCACCTATTGATTAGCACCATATAATTTGTCAAACATTTTTCTTGCAAGTAACAAAAATTCGAAAATCATTTTTATATAATGATGTTAATCGATAGGTGCTTTAAAAACAAACAATTAATGCCTTTACATCATTATTTGATCTAGAATCCATGACAAATGTTGTCAAAAATACCAAAATATTTGCGTTTTGGTCACACAAAGTCCTTATTTATAATTCAGTAAGTTGTCCAAATTGATGAATAATTGATGGTGTCGTATTTTGTGAAACGAAGCGAAATAGTGCTCTTAAAATGTTCATTTGTTTGATTTTCTTTTCAAATCATGTTATATTTATGATAATTTCAAAAAAACGATTATTTATAAGAAACAGCTGCATTTATTTGACCAAATATTTTAACAAGCAGAAAATTGGTGCTCACAGTTTAATTTACCTACTGTAATCGTCGAACCAATACCAATAATGTCGTGCCAATACCATAAAAATGTGAATACACTAATATTTCAACAAAATGATTTTAATTATTACAAATAACTTTATTTTTTCCAACCTCATGCCATTTTTCGTAGTATATGAGATGCATTGTACTATCACAGTACGGTTGGGCGTTTATTAAGCACATCCAAGCATAGAAAACAGAGATTATGCTAAAATGTTTTCCACTCTTTGCTACACAAGTAGACAATAATATACTAATAAATTATATATCTTGTTTTGGCTGATATAACATTTTAGCAAAATTACTGCATTTGGCAAAACTGCAAAAATGCACACGCGCGGTTCGATAATTGGGTAACGCTGCAAAAAAAAACTCAAGGCCGCATTATGATAAAAACGATCAAGCGACGCAGAATGAGCAACAATAAAAGTTTTAAAGACGGAATTATTCGATATTTTTTGACTATTTTAAACTAGTTTTTTAACCAGTGTCTTCTGAGATAAAAATTACCTGCTTATATCTACTTAAAAATATAGTGTTCATCATAAAATAAATTTTTGGAAGGGATAACAATATTGTGTCTATGGAAAATACATTTCTGCGGCAAATAATAAATGATCGTAGTAAAAATTGCAGCATTTTTGTTTTGACTTTAAGGGCTTTAAGAAGGGAGTACCGCCGGGTCTCCTCCTGGGTCGATATGTTATTATTAATAAAAAAGGACTTAACATTAAAAAAAACCGAATGAGTGATTTGAAATTGTAAGGAAATTTGTTCCGATAACAAATCCATAGTTTTGTCGGAGTAAATTTTCTTTCGGTGTGACGATTAAAATAATTAATAAGAATTTTGTTTTAATATTTAACCAGTTGGGAAGGTTAGATCACATGGGAAATTTTAAAGTAGGTGTAATTATGATAGTTAGGATTATCTAAATTATAGTCGGTCTAAGCCGACTATAAATACCCTACACATATGTGTGGTTACCATTCAAAGTGATATATAGGTCACCAGGGTATACGAATCCTGAAAATAACTACAAACATTCAATCGCTGAAGAATTTCCATTCATTTGATACCCATATTTACAAATGGGTAGGTGTACCGAATTTCGATTTTTTTTTTTTGTGAACCACAAGTCTTTTCGCCGGAAAACATTATTATCATGTATTTGAGCATGATATCAATATATATTTGACCAAAAAAGTTTACCTAAGCACGTATACATAAAAATTGATCTTTATATGTACATTTTATATGAGGTATTTGAACATAAGTGGTCGGATCATAGGTCACAATGGACCGATCTCGCCAATTTTTTCGCACATACAGCGTAGGTATATTAGTAATCTAAGTTATAAGTTTCATTTATCTAGCTCTTCAATTTTAAAAGTCTTAGGGATTTCAACAGACAGACAGACAGACAGACAGACGGACAGACAGACGGACGGACGGACGGACAGACAGACGGACAGACAGACGGACAGACGGAGATCGCTAAATCGACTCAGGAGGTCATGCTGATCAAGAATATATATACTTTTCCATACCGGAGATGCTTCCTTCTGGGTGTTACAAACGGCGTACCAAACTGAATATACCCTTTCACTCTTAGTGTAGGGTATAAAAACTGAATATATATGCATCGTCAACCACAAATGGGTTAAATGAATACGTATTTCATATTAATCGCATTTTATGTGTGCACTCTATTTGCAATCGAATTTTATGTTAAACTGGACGCAAACCTGTTTGTATTGAAAGCACAACACTTATAAATTATTTCCTAAATAAAAAATTTACGCTTATTGTTCGATGAATAATACTTAACACAGCTTCGGTGTTAACCTTACACCGAAATGAAAACTTGAAGCACCAGCAAAAATATTATATACTAGTATTTCGTACCCGGGCTTCGCAACGGGGGTTTTTAATTATATTTTTTTTTTTGCTTTAATCCATTTTTTAAACATAGTTGTTCATTTTTATACCCTACACTAAAAGTGAAAGGGTATATTCAGTTTGGTACGCCGTTTGTAACACCCAGAAGGAAGCATCTCCGGTATGGAAAAGTATATATATTCTTGATCAGCATGACCTCCTGAGTCGATTTAGCGATGTCCGTCTGTCCGTCCGTCTGTCCGTCTGTCTGTCTGTCCGTCTGTCTGTCTGTCTGTTGAAATCCCTAAGACTTTTAAAATTGAAGAGCTAGATAAATGAAACTTATAACTTAGATTACTAATATACCTACGCTGTATGTGCGAAAAAATTGGCGAGATCGATCCATTGTGACCTATGATCCGACCACTTATGTTCAAATACCTCATATAAAATGTACATATAAAGATCAATTTTTATGTATACGTGCTTAGGTAAACTTTTTTGGTCAAATATATATTGACATCATGCTGAAATACATGATAATAATGTTTTCCGGCGAAAAGACTTGTGGTTCACAAAAAAAAAATCGAAATTCGGTACACCTACCCATTTGTAAATATGGGTATCAAATGAATGGAAATTCTTCAGCGATTAAATGTTTGTAGTTATTTTCAGGATTCGTATACCCTGGTGACCTTTATATCACTTTGAATGGTAACCACACATATGTGTAGGGTATTTATAGTCGGCTTAGACCGACTATAATTTTGATAATCCTAACTATCATAATTACACCTACTTTAAAATTTCCCATGTGATCTAACCTTCCCAACTGGTTCTTATTCCTGTTTGTTATTTTTGCTATTATTTTAATTTTTCCTTTTTTGTTTTTTTATTGCTTCTGTTTTGCTTTTTTTATTTTGTGTTTTTGCTTTTGTTTTTGTATGTTTTCTTTTATTTTTGTGTGTTTGCTTTTTATTTTGTGTTTTTGCTTTTTATTTTGGTTTTGATTTTGTGTTTTTTCTTTTGTTTTGAGTTTTTGCTTTTATTTTTGGATTTTTGGTTTCGGGTTTTTATTTTGTTTTTATGTTTTTGCGTTTGTTTCTGCGTTTTTTGTTTTTGTTTTTGTTTTTTTGCTTTTGTTTTTGCATTTTTGATTTTTTGCTTTTTTTTCTGTTTTTGCTTTAGTTTTTCTGTTTGTATTTTTGCTTCTGTTTTTTTTTATTTTGTGTTTGTAATTGTGATTTGGCCTTTGTTTTTTTGTGTATTTGCTTTTATTTTTGTGTTATCCTATTTTTTCTACGAATTTCCTTTAACAATCAAACCAAAGACCTTTCAAATAAAGGTTCTCATATAGCTCTCAACAAAAGGCCTTTATTTTTTTAATAATATCTTAGGGGAAAGTAAACAAATAAAGGTCTTTTGTTGGGAGTTATGTGAAAACCTTTATTTTAAAAGACTTTGGTTAATAGTTGTTACAGAACAGAAACTTATGAATTTTTGGCATCAGTCGACATTATTGGACGTATAGAGAAGAGAATGGCAGAATTAAAATTTATTTCACAACTAAAAACTAACAATTAAAATTACTACATTAATTGCAACTAAAAATTAATATACCGATTGTTAATTGCAAAATACAAGTTCGCCATTGGAACTTTTTGGGTGACTCTGTTCCAGTGGGATTACAGAAGCACCAAAGTGCGTCATTGGAACTATTGTGGTTGAATCATCTCCAATTTATCAGGTTGAGTTCACCTAAATTTTATAATTTTTTTTTTTTTTTTGAAAATTGTTTTTTCGAAAATTGCGTTGTTTTTTTGTCCAACAATTTTTTAACATTTTTTTTTGGAAAATGGTGATTCCGACTATTGCATTGTTTTTGTCGCCCACAAATTTTCTTTTCGAAATTTTTCGAACATAATTGTTTATGTCGAATTATTTTTTTTTTTTTGATCAATGATTTTTTTGAAATTTCTTAAAAATTGTTGTTTTTGTCGACAAACATGTTTTAACAATTTTGTTTTCGATAAAAAATTTATTATAAATTATGTTATAATTAATAACTAAAATATATGAAGTAACGAAAACACTGCAATGCCACATTGGCTAAACTAATATTGTTCAATGCTCATCAACTGCAACAATAGTGCAGTCATTGCATCGTAGTATGAGCAAACGGGCATTGCACGCTGTGTCGTTGAATGACGGCACGTGTCCACACACTAATACAAATTTCCTATCTACCACCTACGGGTGTGCGCGCATTGTTGTAGTAACACTGTGCTGCAAACAGAATGTTTTGTAACCGTATTTAATCAATTTGGAAATGAGCTTACAAAACATGTCTGAATTTTTATATTTTCACAATGTTATGTACAGTAAATTAATAAATTTACAACAAAACACGCTGAAATGAAATCGCAAACATAATTTTGGATGTATTACATGTATGTTTGCATAAACTTTTTCTGAGTGTATGTACGAATGTTTTCGTGGATCATTTTCACGAAAATTTTCATCATATGCACTAATTTTTTCGTGTATATTAGACATATTTTATTTTGAGTGTAGTAAACAAAAAATATATTTAAAAAGCTAAAAATATAAGACTGTCCCTATTGTATTTTTAAATACTGTATACTATCGCGGCCCAATAAACACAACACTGAATGGCAACCAACATTCTCAGTCATACTAATCTATTCAAGGTCAGGCGCACAATAACAAAATTGCGTCACTCACATAACACACCCTACTTTTAAAAACACAAAATCAATAAACATTCCCAACTGATGGGGTTGTGACAAAATTTTATTCAATCACCTACACTCACAAACCCTTAAGTAGTTCACTGGGTCTCGGCACTGAAAAGTTTGCACTGTGCTACCAGCGGGTAGCATAGCCTTTACCGTGCCATTGCTTCAGATAACTTTATGCAGTTAGCACTGCAGAAAATCAGAGTAACGCGTGCCCGACATTTTCGCACGGATGAAAAGAAAACAAAAGCGTTGATAGCCGGTTAATGTTGTTGGTTATGCCGCCGTAATAACTGCGCATGTTCAAATCTTGGACAAAATTCCAATGCGGAGACGGGTGAATGCCACAGTGCTTTGTGCAGTATATACCTCGGGTCCGAGAATTATTTTACGTAACTGTACTTTTGTATGCAGCTACACTGAAATAAAATACTAAATACTTTATCGGAATCTTACACCAATTTATCGGAATCTTACACCAATTTTGCGGCAAAAGTGTAAATAATTTATTTTACACAAGACGTGTTACTCCTGTGAAGTTCTTTGCATGTTTACTCTTTAATCGGAAAGTTAGAAATAGCAGGTTTTTTTAATTATGATAATGTTGGCTTACGGAAAACATAAATGCACTTTACATTTGTTACAAAAGGTGTGCGTTTCCGAATTTTTACAGAATTTTCTCGACTGTTTTCCACCGGATACACTGTTCTTTTAACAATTTTAAACACAAAATTACGTTGGCAGAAAGACCGTCTACAGAAAGAAGGTCTCCACTTAACCCTTAATGTTTAACTAATTTTTATTTCTTACATAAAACAGGAATAAAATGGTTGAAAAAAATGATGCAACCTTTTCAAAAATAAAAAATCCGAAGCCAAACGAATCCATTAGCAACGTAAAATCTTCACCATTTGATGCATACGTTTAATACGAACAGCAATTAAAGAGTTACGCCCCGACCATTATTACCCGGTGACAACGATATCGGCTACAATTCGTTTGAATATCGGTTAAAAATTGTGTGACTACAATTTGTGAAACGATAGTTTGTATATAGCATATAAATCATACGGCAAAGTATATAAATTTAAATTTTTGTATAAAAAAATATTTGGCAAAACAAACATATTGAACAAACGTTCGATTCAAAGAGCGAAACGAACGAAACGTTTGAAATACGTTATACCAATTTTAGACGAAGGGGACTGGAAACAAATAGTAGTCACATGATAATAGAAAAATATATGCTTTGGGGATAATGTTTCAATGTAGCATAAGTGGAAAGTGCATTGATCTACGAACTGACATCTTTTAGGTTCAAATCTACGTTGGGGGCTGCTAATTGCTTAAAATATCAAAATGGTTTCCTATACGGTGATTAGTGAGGTAACGAGTAGATATGGAAGCGTAAACTCAACATTTGATCTACACCATTTAAAATGTAATTCAGAAAAGATCAATTGAAATTCAGAAATTCCATTTGAAATTCAAAAGACAGCAATTGAAATTCAGAAAACATCAATTGAAATTCAGAAATTTCCATTTGAAATTCAGAAATGTCCATTTGAAATTCAAAAAACATCAATTGAAATTCAGAAATTTCCATTTGAAATTCAGAAATATTTATTTGAAATTCAAAAAATTTCATTGATATTCAAAAAAGTCATTTGAAATTCAGAAAATTTCCGTTGTGAATCTTCAATTGATATCTTTTGAATTTCAAGTGGAATTTATGAATTTCAAGTGATGTCTTTTGAATTTTAAATGGAATTTCTGAACTTCAATTGATGCCTTTTGAAATTCAATTAGTCTTTTTTGAATTACATTCGTAAATGGTGTAGAGCTCAGTTCATATCTTTTTTTTTTGTCAGTCTGTAGGCCAAGTAATTAATTAATTAATTTAGGTAAAGTAGGTACTTTATTACTTAATTTTCAAATATTTAAACAATACAATACCAAATCTACCATAATTTATTTATCACCGAACATTGTATTGAAAGTAAGGGAATCAGTTTTTTCATAACGATCGCTATCGCAAGCTACAATTGTCGGTAGATAGCGATTTTGAATATTTCGTTGATATTTTACTTTGAGTGTACAGCGAAACAAATGAAAACGATAACCTTGTCGAAGTGAAAAAAATCGAAAATTATATCTCTCATAAATGCGGTTAAACTAAGAGGTCTGTCAGTCAATCACTTGCAAGGTAGCCACCAAAAAGTGAGTGGCAAACCGCTATCAAAATGGCTCGTCAGCTGTTTTGTATTTGTAAAAGTTATTTGTTTATACTCTGATGCGCAGGCGCTATCCGAACGTTGTGAAAAAGAAAAGATATTCATATTTGTTAAATTTAAATAGACACAATGCAAATTTAACGTAAATATATTAGAAATGAATTTCTTGATTCACTCAGAAAACAGTTTCCCCATAATAAGGAAATTGATCTTGAAATATCGCTAAGAAAAAAGAGAGCACTCAAAGTGCAGTGCGTCTCTGTTTAAGCCGTAGGGGGACGAACCCACTACTATACTCTAAGAAAAATGTACTATAACAAATGTTGGAAACCGGTTTCCTCTTATCAATGTAGTAAATTCCAATGAACGTGTAAAAAATAAATTTACACAGAAATGTATGTAAAATAGTCACCTAATGCGTACTAAGCATGAATTTATTCAAATAATGAGTGTAAAAATAAAAGTTCGTGGAACATGTGCCTTTGCCACATTAAAACTGTGATTCCTCGAAACAGTTCTCTTGTGTAAAATAAAATTTTTCATAACTTGTACTACTTGTTCACAATTAATTTATTCTTGAGCCAGTACTGTAAAATTGCAGGAAGCCAGATACTATTGTTGTTTTTGATTTGCAATAACAAAATCAGCTGATAAAAGCACTTGCTTTAAATATTACCCATTTTATTTTGCGTCATTGCTACACACGCTGCTAACAAACAACACAGCAATTTTTTACTTTTGATTTTGCATTACTAACACTCTAAGAAATCAGATTTTAAATGTTAAAAATTTCATACATTTTTAAAACGTTTTTATTAGGTTGCTTTCTTGTCTGTCTGTTCGGTACAAATTTTGTAATTGATTTTAAACTTCCTTCGCGATGATACAGACTTGAGATTTTCAATATTTCTTCGAACTGGATGACAATGCAATATTATAGTTTTCTATCCATCCGGTTCAGCATTGTTCTATCACCATGATTCCATATTAAAGACACTTGGAAACATGAATATTTATAATTTTAATAATATTAGACCTTTCGAAATTTGTCGGACGAAAATCTAAATGACACACACTCAGACAATTACTGTAGTAAAAAATACTGCATTCTGTGTACTTATTTTAATGGTATACAGTATTAGTTATTTTTACTACATTTTTATTAATTTTTAATGCAGTATTTTTTTGGGTGCAAAAAAATAAGGAAAATAAAAATATGAAATAAAAAATATGTTTTAATATAAAACATTTTTAGGTGAATTTAAAGTATGATTTGAAATGAAACGTGGGGCGGTATTGGATATTTCACATTCAAAACGTTGTATATTAAAAAATATTTTTTATTTCATATTTTGTAGTTAATTTACGATTTGTTTTTTATAAAAAAAAAACTTATACTACCGTAAAAAAAACATCTTTTTTCATATTTTATCTAATGAAAAACTATTTTTATGGCTATCTTACGGATTGTGTAGTGTTTTGTACGTAGTGTGTGATCTTTTAACACTTTTTATGTGTAATGACTTAACACACACACATAAACGTATATTAAATATTTTAGATGTTTACAAGTAATTATAAACTGTTCTATTTTTTAAGGCAATACGACTAATATGACATTTCGTCACTACCACTAGGGCGAATCTTTTGGTATTATTTGTTTGCAATAACTTTTTATTGGTATAAGATAAAATATTGGTGTAACGGCATTAATTGTTTGTTTTTAAAGCACCTATCGATTGGCATCATTAATTTAAAATATATTTTTAAATTTTTATTATTTGCAAGAAAAATGTTTGGCAACATATTTTTAGATAATGATGTCAATCGATAGGTGTTTTGAAAACAAACAATTAATGCCTTTATATCACTATAAAGAGTTATCGCAGAAAGTGTGGAGCGTATACGTAACAATGATTTGAAAAACTTTTTCTAAGTTTATTTATTAAACTTTTATTTTTATTTGAATGCGTGATCATAAAGCTTATATAAACCATTAGCTTCATTAAAATATGTTAATTAGTTACCGAGATATAAAGAATTATCTAATATAGTACTTTGATGCTTCAATGCTCATAATTTTATTGTTGCTCATAATTTAAAAAAAACTAAGTATACACTTATTTTATATTTCTCGATCACTATCATTCACAAAATTTCATCATAATCGGAGGACATCGTGCCAAGATTGATATTTTTACGTGGAATACCAATTTTATATACGTTATGATAATTGACGAATAAACCAAATAAACAAAAAATAATTAAAAAAAAAAAATGTTAACTAATTTTTAATGCACTTCAAACTTTAAAATTTGATTTCCCAATATTTTTAAAAATGCTTCTTCGCCCCTGTTGACAGTGACGATATATAAGGCCTTCTGAATTTTCTAAATTTGTATTTTCGTAAAAAAATAAATGTGCGCATAAATTTGGCGTAATATTGTTTTTAATATTTTGGATGTACTTTAATTTTTTGTTAAATCAATGAAAACTGCTCCATAATGCAATTAAATAAATAAATAAACATTTATAGATAGACAAAATGTTTATGAAAATATATTTACGTGTTATCCACATGAAAACTGACAAATAAATTTATAATTATAAATTTATATAATTTATAATTATAAATTTATATAATTTATAATTTTGCATAAATTTTCACTATTTGTAACTAAAATGTCTTAAAGAAACTAAATTGCTATGGTTTTTTATTATTAGAATTAAAAAAAAATGAGAGATTTGATATATAAGTATTTTGACACAACAGAGTTTTATTATTTTCCGTGTAACTTTATTGTTAACACATTCATTGCAATTCACCACATTAATAAGAAGCAACCAGTTTCGAACATTTATGATAGTACATTTTTCTTAGAGTGTATTGACATAGTACATTCCTCTCATTATATAAACTTTTGTTGTCGTCATTGCAGTTATTGTACGCAGCGTTGCCAGAAGATTTATCCAAACATATCGTTTAAATGTTTAAAAAAATCCTCATTTTGTGAAGGTGACTATATATGACCAATAAGAATATGAATTAACTGTTTTAATTGCTGAAATACAAAGTGGCGTTGCTTGTGACAAGTGGGACTAGAAAAAAAAATAGATTTTATCAATGCCATTTTTTAAATTTTGTCTTATAATATTATTTTAAAATCTTATTATTATTAAAATTGTATGTTCGGTTTTATTATTTTTTGTAACATAAACTACAATATTTATATCGACAATTATGAACATTTTTGCGCCCTTTCCGTCTAGTTTAATTTTAAGTTAATATGCGCAGTTGGATTTAGCAACCCGAGGCTTTTTTCTGCTAACGGTAATAACAGCGTCGAGACGTCGGGGAATATCGTCGCACCGGACAGTTCTACCGGTACGAGCGTAGCATTGACCGCACGAAATGCAATCAACCTATACAAGGCCAATTGGTAAAAATAAAACGCTGAAACGAACGGAACTGCTTGACTTGTTGTTTGTTATTCACGCTAACATGTGGGGAAACATATTGAAAAACAGCAAACAAAGAGGAGTTTTATCTACGTCAGCATCTAAATAATAACAATGCAGATAATTTAGAAACGTATATTTCTACACTCTAAATAATCAATGCGAAGATTAACGAAATTCTTTTTCGTAAATTTAAATATATGATTTATTATAAATAGATCTGATTTGTTATTTTACGATACATTCGTATATTCTACAATTTGATATTCGTAAAGCTAACAGAAGTAGAAAACATGAATAGAACAAGCAGAAAACGAACAGAACAAATTAAATTTTCTTTTCAGTGTCGGCATTTACGCAAATGTATTGAATTTTATTTGCAAATCAATCACGTGTGTAAGAAAAGTCTGTGAAATTATTAAAAAAATATTATTAAGACTAGACTGTGCCAAAGTTTGAATCGACCATCACAATATCGGAACATTTCCATTCATTACAAGAGGATAATTATATGAGAGAGTATGTGAGACAGAGTATTTAATGGTATTAACCTTTTAAAATAATAATTTACCTTATTGACTAATTTTAAAAGTAAAAAACAATTAGTTGTGTGGTATTTTTTCTCAATGTAGCAACTGAGATTAATTGATACAAAATAATTAATTGTATTAATATAAATAATTGGATATACGAATTATTTAATAGTATAAATCAAATTCTTTTGTAGTTGGTGTATATGCTAAAATTTATACATACAGGCACTAGACAATTGTGACAATGCACTTTCTTAGTTCAATGTTTAGTAAGAGGCTTCCAAAACTGCAATAAAATAATACCCAAAAATGTTAATTACGATGTTCTGCATGCGCTGGGTTGATGTGAGAAGGCTTGACTTAAAAAAAATATTTTTTTTTGATCACCGTCACGTTTAGAAGTCGCAATTTCAGGACAACTAGAAGAGGTAGATCAGTAAAACTCAAAACTACGTTGTCTGCACTCACAAAAATAATAGCTTGGCGTACGTCTACGAGTATTTATTTGCATGTAACCAACTATTAGTTGAATCAACTGCAACATTGATTGGTGTAACAAAATTTTAATTCATTTACATAAATGAGCTAACCTAAATAATCCCCGATTATTTGGTTGTGCCAATTGTATTCATTAGTTGTGTGAACTGATATGTGTTGTTGCAACAACTGAATTAGTCGAATGTTAACAGAACTAATTAAATCAGTTGGCAAAAAAAACTGGTTGCCCCAGCTGATTCGTTCCCTGGATGTTATTAAAAACTGATTATAAGTCGGTAATCAATTCAAATATTTTTTAAGACTTTTTGAGTATTTAATTAAATATAATAATAATTGTACACGCTTCTATGTTTAGGTTTTCCCATGTGTACACACAAAAAAAGGATTGAAATATTTGCCGTAAACAACCAAATGTTTGTAGTGAGAACTTATTGTTTCCACTAAATACTTATGATTTTATATAATTTGACATAAATAATGACTGTTTCCTGCAAACACTTCTAATTATTAGTATTTGTAACATATAGTAATTTATTTGTCGTAAACAATTTAATTGTTTACATTAAAAACTTTGTAAGTGTTTAAATAATTATTCTTGCTAAACACATTCCTTACTTCTGTTAACTACTGCATCGATTTGTTTTAAATAGTAAATTTTAATTTCAACACTTGTCAATTGTCTCAAATAATTATTATTTGAAGAGTTTGCTCGAAACACTTGTTTGAGAGGAAGTATTGCACGAGTATTTCCGAAAGCAATCATGTCGTTTTAAGTGCTGTGCCGAACCTCATGCAATGTTTATCGCCAGAACTCACATTCGACTCAGAAAAATTAACAGATTTTGTGTAATACTCAATGGAGATCATAGAGTTTAAAGCAATTGATCAGAAAATTCGTTTAGTATGTGTTAGTTTTTTTTTTTAAGTTTTTTAATTATAAATTTCACCCCATGGCAAAATGAGTAATAACAAAATATGTTCAATGCATGCATGTGTCTAAAATTTAATTTTTCTTTTTATATTTTTGTAATTGTTAGTCCTACTTTTCCCAAGACATGCCATTTTTTTTTCTCCGCCCACTTTGATGCATTAAACGATACGTTGAGTACGAATTAAGGATATCCTAATTATTTTCAGTCATGATGAAAGGAAATTTTGATATATACAAAATAAAAATTATGACTTTCAAAAATGTATTATTTCAGTTTCTGGATAGTGTAAATTATATTTTATTTGTTAACAAATCTTATACGACTCTTTTAAAAATTTTGAAAATACATTTTTTATTGAGGCAGACAAGTAGTTCTATATAAAATTTCAACCAAAAAATATAGTTTGATTTATGTTAAGTACAAATTTGATTATTGCACTAAAATTTTACAGGAAATAAATTCAGATATACAGAATCCAACAATTACTTCAACAATACTTTAATACTTCGGCGTCGCCAGGATTCTGAATAATTAAGATTACTTGATTAATTGCATAGCCCTATACAAACTTTGCTACAGGGATAATAACCAGCTTTCATAATTATTCTCTTTTCTTATTACAGTTAAGAGAACCAAATAAGTTTCTTTTATAATTTTATGTCTCAAATAATCCCAAAAATTTTTGTATTTCGATCATTTATTAATTATAATTTCGCTTCTTCCGAAAACTTTGATACTTCTTAATTTCTATGTGTATGCATGAGGATATGGGGTTACCCTTTGTCATTTATTTATGTTGATAGTACAACATACTCGGTTGTCGTAACAAATACGTGATATGTCTGTATGATATATGTAAATATGGTTGCTGCATCAATATGTGAATATATTTAATATTTATTTTGACAATATACTAGTTAGATTATTATTTAGATAGTATTTTCGTTCGAATCGTTTATAAAAATCGAATAAACACAGCCAATTCACCCAAGTCCACTGCCATTCTTGTGTGTGTGTGTATGTGTATATGCATGTACATACTTATGTATCTAAAAGTACTATGTGCAGTTGACCCAGTTTCTATATGCGCAGACACATTCCTACACATTTGTACACACCTTCAGTTATCTATGGCCTTGTATGCAGACACAAAATACGGAGGTTCAAAATTTAGGTCAGCTCATAGTTTTTGCCTGAATTTAAATGCATTCTACCCTCTTAAAAAAATTATCAAGGTTACTAGTTGAAATTTTCACTTTATAATAAATATTTTTTTATATATTTGAAATGACTCAGTAAAAAAAAAATTAAATAATAAGATCAGAATTCCGTCGACGGACGGCGAGAGGAAAGCGACAAATGAGAGGACGCTCGAAATGAGAACGAACGACGGCTAGCGGTGAGCTAACTTCTAAATATTTAAACAATAATTAAAATCTAATAAAAATATTTGACAAAAGATTTACAAATTCCCTTGCAATTTTTAAAAAAATATGAAAACATTGCTGTGATTTTATTGAGAGCGAGGTCGCTGATTGAAAAATAAAATAGATACATTTGTATATTACAAATATATATGAGCAAATCCAGAAAACCTTTTACTTATGAGGTTTACAAAATTTAATAAAAAAATTCGAGCACATCTTAGCACTTTCGAATATAGGACCTTATGAAATATAAATCCGTTCGCGTGATATACTTATAATGAAAGCCGTCAAAGTTATTTTTGTCCGAATTTCAAAATAATATGGAAAAAAAATATTTATGGGATAATTGGCCTGAAATTATTTTTTATGATATCGTCACTATCATGCCAAAAGGGCGAATGTTTAATTTTTGACATTTGCCTTTTTTTTACATTTTTTAATGTAGTTTTTCCTCAAGTATACTGTGTCATGTGTGGTTTTGTTGTATATTTCTAGCAACAAAAGACAAAACCAAAAGGGCGAATTCGAAAATTTTTTGTCATGCCAAAAGTAAAAGATTCCTTTTCATTTTTTTGTCCTAACATATCATATTGATACATCGATATGATATGATATGATATAAAGTTTTTTTTTATTTAATATTCGATCATGAAGTCTATATACCGTTAAAAAGATATCATTGATTAACACATTTGTCCAATAGGTTGAATTGACCTAAGATGATACACAAATTTTAATTTTCCAAAACTAGTTCACATTCTTTCGAAGAAATTGAGCTATCAATGACAAAAATATATGGGTATCATTTGAGAATAAAAAAAATGTTCTGTGAAAGCAATATAATTGAGTGCTATACAAATATGCATATGATCACGCCCATTTTTTGAGAACATATTGATAGATGATTATTTATAATTAATTTAAAATTTTATAACTTTATCCTAAATAATTCACGAGATATGGGATCCTAAAATGTAAACCCATATCTCGTATGGGATTTAGTTGAGTACGTTGATTCGACTCATTTTCGAACTTAGAAATACTATTCTACAAATATATATTGATACTAAATTTCATCGCATTCGGAATAGCAGTTTTCAAGTGATCGTGTATCGACTCGGAAAGTGATGTGATCAAGAAAATATACTTTTTCATACCGCCTACTAAGAGGCACAAAAATATCCTCTCATAGATTTTATAACCTGTAACCCATGGAATAAAATACGATTTTTTTTAGTTTACACTCAATTGTAATACTTCACATTATCTGTTCTCAAAATGTATCCATAGCTTTCTTTTATTTATACGTATTTTTCTTTAAAACTGTGCAGGCTAATTTTGGAATATTACAAACTGTGCATCATCTAGCATTTTCAATTTTTCGCATTCTTGATTAAATTTTTGTTCGAGTTCTTCTATAGAGTTCTTTTAAACCAGTGAACCAATTCCGAAATGTTGTGAATCATGTTTATTGGATATATAATTACCTTTCCGATATAACACTGGAGCACATGAGTTGAATAGAACGCAAGATATTTACAAATATATGTGACCACCTTTTTGAAAACTTAGTACAAAAGTTATTTCCCGATATCTCGTATATATATTCAAATTCTGCGGATCATTTCCAATAATGAAAAAATAATGACATTTACTGCGCAAACTTTTATCTCATTTTGTTGTGTAGTGTAATTAAAGGTCTCGAAAAATTATGAATCTTTACCGTTGAATATATTTAGTTTGCTTCATAAACAAAAAAGTTACTGCAAACTCATGTTTAAGTGCAAACGTTATTAAAAAAAATGGCGGTTTTTGGCAGGTTCCAAAAAATATATATTTTTTTTTAATGCTAAAAACTAATTTTTCGGGTCTACGTCTACCAAATGCAATATGTATTTTGCACTTTTTTTTTGTTTCTACCACTTTACTAGGGGTGGACTTTTTTTTTGTTTTGTATGGAGACCGACCCGGTCTAGTACACATGTTAAAAACAATAATTATTTTTAAAAACGATTATATTTTCGAATATTAATACAATCAATAAAATCCTCTATGCGCTCAGCCATTGAGCAATTTCGTCTGAGCATCCTGTAAAATTTTGGTTACCATTTAAATGATAAATTTGTGCTTATTCGGCAGTTGAGCACGTTGCAAAAGACATAAGCTTCTTTGAGTGTAATAACAGAAATTAAAATTGAGCTGTACAACTTTTTGTTAATTATATATATTTTATACAATAGATATTTAGATAACAGCAATAACTTGTATATTTGAGTAAAAAATAACAACCGCATTATCTTCTCTGGGCATGTGGTTTTACGAAAATAAGTATCACTGTGGTAACCTTCGTAATTTCTATTTTCCCAAAAAATGTATTATCTATTACACGGTAAAAATGTTAGTATATTTTTAATCCATTCTTGAATTACAGAAAATTCGAATATGTTCAATTTACAGTTTTTTTTTTTCATAAATTTACATCTTTTTATGTTACAATTTAGTTTTATTACAAGAGAATATCTAATCATTTTAGTTTAAAATATAATCGTAATAATTTCAATGTTTAAATAAAATAATAAAAAAACTCTGCATTAGTAAATACAAATAAAGATTTTTTTTTTTATATTATTGCATTTTTAAATTCTTATGTGAGAATAATTTTAATATGCTTGGAATAAACTTTTCCATTTTTTTTTTTTTTTATTTTCAATTCTTATTCCAGAGGACGGAATATATGCATAGTTATACAATATTTAGTACAACGAAATGAAGATTTACAAATAACCACTGTTCAAATATGTGTGTGAAGAACATAAAGTCTAATTTTTATTTTTTAAAGTTATATTTCCCTTGAAATTGAATAAGTATAACGAATGTGCATCTGCATTTATAACTGAGAGCTTTTGCTCTCTGACCTAGATTTACATTGGCTTGGCAAGCTCTCATTAATATGTTCACTCAATTTTGGTTTGTTTCCGTAACATTCCGCAGTAACATGTATTGTCAAATCATGTCACTCAATAGCTCACTCATCCTGTTTCCGTTTCGTTATTTCGAGAATTAGTCCATTTCCAATTCTATTCCATATTTGCAGAAATGTAGCAGAGACACATCTATGTAAGGATATGCAGATATATACATTTGACCCAATTTCAATTGCTTCCAACAGTTGATTTTGTCCTTGTTAGTCTTCAATTATATAAATATAAATATAAATATAAATATATATATATATATATATATATATATATATATATATATATATATATATATATTTAATTTCCAACTTATATATATATATATATTTAATTTCCAACTTATATATATATATATATATATATATATTTAATTTCCAACTTATATATATATATATATATATATATATATATATATAATTTTCGTCGATTTTCAGATATGGAAATGTCACCGGAACGGAACGTAACTAACAATACAAATCCTACGGATCTTTACGTCCCGGCGACGTATGTCACGTTATGTTTATTATAACCATTTATATGATGTACGGCGCCAGCTTAAGAGTGAAAAAGGTACTGGCTTGGGAATGGGCGCTCGTGGTGATATTCACCACAAATCGTAGGGAATAGATATATATATATATATATATATATATATATATATATATATATATATATAAGTTGGAAATTAAAAAAAAATATATATATATATATTTTTTTTTTTTTTTTATTTCCAACTTATATATATATATATATATAAGTTGGAAATTAAAATTCATACAGATGAAATATTATAGTGATGCTTTTTGAGATTATGAAAATTTAAGTAGGTGAAATTTCATAATTTTTTTTTCGTTAAAACATTAACCAAACTTACGAATCTTGAATATTTTGACATTTTCGTGCACTACTGTGGATGTGCCTCAATGAAATATGTTTTGACAATAAAAGGACTTAAGATAGACATTTTTGATTGCAATCAATTATTTGAACCGAAACCATTCTACGTAGATTCTTAAAATCCTTCAAAAACATTATTTACCATAAAAATGAGCAAAAACAAAATATCAAAATTTTGCACAATTTTCAAAAAGTCCATAAAATTTTTGCATTTCAAAATGTTTATATGCGCCACTAATTTTGTGATGGCAATTAATAAAAAACTCAGTTCACGCAATACACTAGACTATTTCAAATAATAATGGGAATGTGCCACGCGAAAAACTGCTGTTTTGAACTAATTCACGCTCATTTTTTTCGGCATTTGTAGTGATCGTACTCTTTTGATAATGATGGCGCATTAACGAGATATAGATCATACGGACAAATTTATAACAGCTTTCAACTAATATTTTCAAATTAAATTTCATTAAGGGGCGTACGTGCCCTGACCAAAAAACAGATATTTTCAAAATGGGGTAAAAAATGGTTTCAATTTTGCACCATCATATATCAATTTATAAAATTATGCTATTCAAATTAAACATATACCAAAATGATCTCCCACTTGTACCGAGCACCTCTTTCTCAGTAAGTGTAATCCAAAAGTGAAGATCTTGGAACAAAAACGAAGAAGAAGCAAAAAAACCTAGAGTATTTCAATGCATTTTTTACAACTTTTGAACTTTAAATTACTATAACAGATAGAGGTAAAGACTTCTGGCAGTAAAATTTTGCATTCTTATAATTTTAGGTATACTTGATCCAAATCTAAAACTACTCCAAGTTATTAATAAATTAAAGTCAGTTTCAATGATTTAAAAAAAAATGTATGTTTTTGCTCAAATATATATATAATATAATATAATATAATATAATATAATATAATATAATATAATATAATATAATATAATATAATATAATATAATATAATATAATATAATATAATATAATATAATATAATATAATATAATATAATATAATATAATATAATATAATATAATATAATATAATATAATATAATATAATATAATATAATATAATATAATATAATATAATATAATATAATATAATATAATATAATATAATATAATATAATATAATATAATATAATATAATATAATATAATATAATATAATATAATATAATATAATATAATATAATATAATATAATATAATATAATATAATATAATATAATATAATATAATATAATATAATATAATATAATATAATATAATATAATATAATATAATATAATATAATATAATATAATATAATATAATATAATATAATATAATATAATATAATATAATATAATATAATATAATATAATATAATATAATATAATATAATATAATATAATATAATATAATATAATATAATATAATATAATATAATATAATATAATATAATATAATATAATATAATATAATATAATATAATATAATATAATATAATATAATATAATATAATATAATATAATATAATATAATATAATATAATATAATATAATATAATATAATATAATATAATATAATATAATATAATATAATATAATATAATATAATATAATATAATATAATATAATATAATATAATATAATATAATATAATATAATATAATATAATATAATATAATATAATATAATATAATATAATATAATATAATATAATATAATATAATATAATATAATATAATATAATATAATATAATATAATATAATATAATATAATATAATATAATATAATATAATATAATATAATATAATATAATATAATATAATATAATATAATATAATATAATATAATATAATATAATATAATATAATATAATATAATATAATATAATATAATATAATATAATATAATATAATATAATATAATATAATATAATATAATATAATATAATATAATATAATATAATATAATATAATATAATATAATATAATATAATATAATATAATATAATATAATATAATATAATATAATATAATATAATATAATATAATATAATATAATATAATATAATATAATATAATATAATATAATATAATATAATATAATATAATATAATATAATATAATATAATATAATATAATATAATATAATATAATATAATATAATATAATATAATATAATATAATATAATATAATATAATATAATATAATATAATATAATATAATATAATATAATATAATATAATATAATATAATATAATATAATATAATATAATATAATATAATATAATATAATATAATATAATATAATATAATATAATATAATATAATATAATATAATATAATATAATATAATATAATATAATATAATATAATATAATATAATATAATATAATATAATATAATATAATATAATATAATATAATATAATATAATATAATATAATATAATATAATATAATATAATATAATATAATATAATATAATATAATATAATATAATATAATATAATATAATATAATATAATATAATATAATATAATATAATATAATATAATATAATATAATATAATATAATATAATATAATATAATATAATATAATATAATATAATATAATATAATATAATATAATATAATATAATATAATATAATATAATATAATATAATATAATATAATATAATATAATATAATATAATATAATATAATATAATATAATATAATATAATATAATATAATATAATATAATATAATATAATATAATATAATATAATATAATATAATATAATATAATATAATATAATATAATATAATATAATATAATATAATATAATATAATATAATATAATATAATATAATATAATATAATATAATATAATATAATATAATATAATATAATATAATATAATATAATATAATATAATATAATATAATATAATATAATATAATATAATATAATATAATATAATATAATATAATATAATATAATATAATATAATATAATATAATATAATATAATATAATATAATATAATATAATATAATATAATATAATATAATATAATATAATATAATATAATATAATATAATATAATATAATATAATATAATATAATATAATATAATATAATATAATATAATATAATATAATATAATATAATATAATATAATATAATATAATATAATATAATATAATATAATATAATATAATATAATATAATATAATATAATATAATATAATATAATATAATATAATATAATATAATATAATATAATATAATATAATATAATATAATATAATATAATATAATATAATATAATATAATATAATATAATATAATATAATATAATATAATATAATATAATATAATATAATATAATATAATATAATATAATATAATATAATATAATATAATATAATATAATATAATATAATATAATATAATATAATATAATATAATATAATATAATATAATATAATATAATATAATATAATATAATATAATATAATATAATATAATATAATATAATATAATATAATATAATATAATATAATATAATATAATATAATATAATATAATATAATATAATATAATATAATATAATATAATATAATATAATATAATATAATATAATATAATATAATATAATATAATATAATATAATATAATATAATATAATATAATATAATATAATATAATATAATATAATATAATATAATATAATATAATATAATATAATATAATATAATATAATATAATATAATATAATATAATATAATATAATATAATATAATATAATATAATATAATATAATATAATATAATATAATATAATATAATATAATATAATATAATATAATATAATATAATATAATATAATATAATATAATATAATATAATATAATATAATATAATATAATATAATATAATATAATATAATATAATATAATATAATATAATATAATATAATATAATATAATATAATATAATATAATATAATATAATATAATATAATATAATATAATATAATATAATATAATATAATATAATATAATATAATATAATATAATATAATATAATATAATATAATATAATATAATATAATATAATATAATATAATATAATATAATATAATATAATATAATATAATATAATATAATATAATATAATATAATATAATATAATATAATATAATATAATATAATATAATATAATATAATATAATATAATATAATATAATATAATATAATATAATATAATATAATATAATATAATATAATATAATATAATATAATATAATATAATATAATATAATATAATATAATATAATATAATATAATATAATATAATATAATATAATATAATATAATATAATATAATATAATATAATATAATATAATATAATATAATATAATATAATATAATATAATATAATATAATATAATATAATATAATATAATATAATATAATATAATATAATATAATATAATATAATATAATATAATATAATATAATATAATATAATATAATATAATATAATATAATATAATATAATATAATATAATATAATATAATATAATATAATATAATATAATATAATATAATATAATATAATATAATATAATATAATATAATATAATATAATATAATATAATATAATATAATATAATATAATATAATATAATATAATATAATATAATAATAATATAATATATATATAAAATATAATATAATATAATATAATATAATATAATATAATATAATATAATATAATATAATATAATATAATATAATATAATATAATATAATATAATATAATATAATATAATATAATATAATATAATATAATATAATATAATATAATATAATATAATATAATATAATATAATATAATATAATATAATATAATATAATATAATATAATATAATATAATATAATATAATATAATATAATATAATATAATATAATATAATATAATATAATATAATATAATATAATATAATATAATATAATATAATATAATATAATGTAATATAATATAATATAATATAATATAATATAATATAATATAATATAATATAATATATTTATATATCTATATATATATATATAGATATATAAATAAAAAACTTAGGCTGAGCTCTCTCATCATTTTGAGCTGTGCGTGTTACATTTGTACTCAAAAGTGGGGGAACCTACAGTTTAATGCCGAATCCGAACGAAGGGTGAGAGCTTTTCATAGGCAATGTTTTACTCTCATAGGTTTGCCATTTACTGCCGAGAGGTAGCGCGGTATAGACAAATGTTTCTATGAAGAGTTGTTGTTATGTTAGCTCCAGTCCAGGCTTGGACCAAAGGACCTTTTGGTTCACAGTCCAACGCACTAACCTTGAGCTACCGACGCTACAACTTAATTTTTATACGGAATACGGAATCGGAATTTGTCTTACCCATATAGCAAATGTGCGTTGCATAGAAAACCATGTCGGGGGAGAACGAATAGATTCACTCAGAAAGATTCTATAAAATCATTAGTTTTTTGCTATTAAAATTAGTCAATAGGATAAATTATTATTTTAATGGGTAAATACTATTAAATACTATTAAATTTTTTATGTATTTATATGAACATATTTATTTTTGTATACTATTAAATCAATAACTGTCCTATTGACCAATTTTAATAGGTTTTTTTTTTAGTGTGATGCAACTATTTTTTGCACCAATTTATTTAGCATTCGACTAATTCCGATGTTACAACATTACATAGCAGTTCACACAACTAATGAATTAAATTGGCACAAACAAATTTTCGTCGATTTTTAGATATGGAAATGTCACCGGAACGGAACGTAACTAATCCAAATCCTACGGATCTTTACGTCCCGGCGACATATGTCACGTTATGTTTATTATAACCATTTATATGATGTACGGCGCCAGCTTAAGAGTGCAAAAGGTACTGGCTTGGGAATGGGCGCTCGTGGTGATATTCACCACAAATCGTAGGGAATAGATTTCACAGTAAAATGGATATAAACTATCTGAGTGCAGTGAATCTTATTAGATTTTCCAAGATATTAAGGTTATTCAGTTTGGTACGCCGTTTGTAATACCTAGAAAGAGATATACCCGGTATGGAAAGGAATATATATTTTTGATCAGCATGACCTCATGAGTTGAATTAGCGAAGTCCGTCTGTCTGTTGAAATCACGATTACAGGAAAATAGAAGAGCTATATCAATGAAACTCAAATTTAGATTACAAAAAATGGTCATGATCGGTCGACTATGACCTGTGATCCGATCACTTATATTAAAATACCTCATATAATAATACTGACATTTACGTGTGAATGTTCCTTTATAAGTATACTTTTTTACTCGTGTTAAAATTTTTAACCATGCATAGTTAATACATCCCATAATTAATCACCCCACTAATTTTCCATTAATCCAAAAAATTGTTTACAAATGTTTCCACCTCAATCAAAACATTTCACGTAGCAGTGTTGAAAAACTTAAAACAAAATATACTGAAATCATAACGTAGAAAATCACAATACGATAGATACTTTGCGGAAAGAAATTTGAAATTTTAAAAGAGAGCATTTAAATAATTAAATGAACTGAATGCTATGTGTCAATGTGTTACTAAACTAGGTTATGGGATCATACATATGTATAATATACATATGTATGGTAACAAACACTGTGTGCATCTGTAGAAATGGTGCTCAGTTACCTTCAAAAGTCGTTTTATATACTTGTGGTACATATGTATTCATATGCATGCATACAAGTTGCAATGATTGGTATATACATGCATTTTGTTGTTAAGGTTTCCATGGCAACATTGCAACAAATGCCGCCATTTTAACTGCAGTTAAAGTTTGTCAAGGCGAAGCTAAAAACTGCAAAAACTATTGCTCTTGCATGCTCGGAATCTCTCTATCTTACTTGCTCTCACACACGTATCCAAGTATACATATGTATATACTATGTATATATAATGCAACTCTTTCTCATGTATACAATTCTTGCGCTTGATGACACAAAGAACATCCTCGGCTTAAATCTAGTATATAAGTTGACCTAGTATATACATAGGTTGTTTATAAGTGTATATACTATTTGCGTTATTTACTCTACCTGCATCTTCGTCGAAATATCATCATCATAATCACAGTCGCCGTTTGACGTCTGTGTCCTACTTGTGCTTCTGTTCTGGTTCGCTCTTAACAGGTCCTTTTCGATTTTTACTGTTACAAGGATAATACAGCAGTTTTATCAGTTGACCACAATTCGATCGCACATCGGGATTTAGCTCCGCAGTCGTGTTTGTAATCAACACGAAGCTGTGCATTGTTAGATACGCCAATACATTGCAATTTACACCGGTAACGGCGCACGGGATTCATATAAATGTTGGAGACAGTGTATTACCGTGAGTGCCCACAACGCTCTGTTGTG
The DNA here is from genome assembly GCA_951804985.1 of Dryomyza anilis. Lineage (NCBI taxonomy): Eukaryota > Metazoa > Arthropoda > Insecta > Diptera > Dryomyzidae > Dryomyza > Dryomyza anilis. The sequence continues at coordinate 141,365 of OX638132.1, read as the reverse complement.
TTTAGCAATATTAGACCACGGATCGCCCGTAAAGTATGCACATTTCTTTTTGTTTATTTGTTTATTTATTTATTTATTTATTTATTTATTTATTTATATACATTTATTTAGTTTGTTAGTTTATGTATTTTTAATTAAAACTATTTATATTTTTTGAATTTTCTATTACACTTTTTATATTTCACTTTTAGGCAAATAAGACGACATTCAAATGTACCTGGAAGGGATGTGATTATATTGAGCACACATCAGATGAAATCGAGCGACACATACGAGGAGCCCATCTTGGGTAAGTTCTCAATAACTAAAGTTGTTAGCCAGCTTACTTTTCAATAATTTAAATGATTTTTATTGTTAAATTTTTTCCGAATTTATTTGTGTACATAAAATACATTGAAAGTTAGGGATCACTTTTTTCAGAACGAAAGCTATCGCTTTGTCGGTAAATAGCGATATCGAATATTATCGTTATGGAGTTAAGAAATCCCAAAACAGGTGCCGTATTTCCCTTTCTCCCAGCTATAGCTAAAATTCAATCGACAAACTTCTAAAAAAACGCCGAATTTCAGGAAAAATTCGATTGTAAGCTTATAATATTTTAGCTTTATCTAGGAGAAAGTGAGCCACAGGTTGCCTAATTAGACTTCCCGGTGTTACCCTTATCCTATCCATATATCATACGATGTAAATTTAAATTCTTCTGTGAGTGCTTTTATTAAATTAAATTCGAGCCCTTTCAAACAAAAAAAATATTTTTTAATATAAAACATAGGTAGTTTATAATCAATTACAAAATTTTTACCGAACAGACAGACAAGAAAGCAAGCTAATAAAACGTTTTAAAATAGTTTTGTGAACACACAAAGTGTCTCAATAACTTTTGCAATAACAAAAGTTCAACGTTTTGAGTTTAAATGATAACTATCAAATTTTTATGTTTAACCAGAGAGTACACATTTGATATAGAGTTTCTTTCCGAGTTTGCTGGCGTCGCTGCCGAAAACATTGGTTATGTGGAAGTGGAATTTTACAGATTGAAGTTAACAGAGGAAAACAGTGCACAAAACTGGATCTGTCCGCCGATAATTTGCAACCAAACTTACCAAGATATATTGCAATCCAACTCCTTATAAATTTCAATTATTTTTCTGGCCAAAAATGTGGCAGAAAACATCAGAATATTGATTTGAAAATGTGTCTGTTGACAACATTTTCGTTTCAATTTCCACATAACCAATGTTTGAATTTATTTGACAAAAGTGGCAGCGAAACCACCCGTACGGAAACTCTATATAAAATATATACTCTCTGGTTTAACATTTATTTATTAGTATATTTAATTTTATTAGAATAATTTTAGTACCCAAATTTTATTATTCATAAATGGTTTTAAATAAAATTTTAATAATTTTAATAATACGATTTCCAATCATATTTTTTTTATAAGTGTCAGATATGATTCCATTAAGTAGACTTTAGATCAGGATCAGGTTGCCTGATCAGGGGGGTTACTCAGTATCGCGATTCGATATTCAATGCTATACGAAAGTCAATTCTATTCGAGGATCAAAGGGTTACGAAGGCAAAATCACACAATTGAACGGCATTGCAAAGGTATCCGTGTTGTTACTTTGTGTGTTTTAATACGAAAGTTCCAAATTTTAATGCAAAAGCCACACTACGAAAGTATGAATGAGAATGAGAGTAACATCACTTTCGAATAGCTTTACAGAATAACCCCACAGGTTCATATAAGACGTCCTTTGGTAGGGATGCGTAACTGATCATATTCTGATCAGTTACGGATACAAAATACGGCTAATCTTAACCAATTTCCACTCGGGATATTACAAACGTCTAAGCCCCTTCATGCACGAAGAAACTTAAATAGCAATTGAAGCGTTTGGTGCAATAAGGGCGTTAGCTGTGCCTTCTTCCATCCTGTGAAATCCCAGATCGATTGCATAAAGTTTTTTGTCGTTTTATGCAATAAGGGCGTTATCTCCATATAAAAAATATATATTATTTATATTTTTACAGAGTCAGATTTCAACAGAATAAATTTAGTATTTTGACCATAATTTATATCTATATCTATTCATTTCAATAAGTATATATAGACTATGCATAATAATCTTTATTTCTTTCATTTATGTAATGATTATAGCTCTTAAACACAATACGCCCAAATTTTATTACTCGTTTTATGCAATAAAGGCGTATAAATCATTTATTTTAATTAATTATTAATTATATTAAGCTTTAAAACAAAATTGAAAAGTGTATAATAAAGCTAAAAGTTAAAATTTTAATGGCAAATTTGAATCAATAATATCGGTTCATTACTTTTTGAGATACGGACATCCAAAAACTTTAAACGCAAATATCTCAAAACTTACTTTTTCACATAACGCACTTATTACACCCAATGCTTCAATTTGAAACTACTGCACATAGAAAACCGTTTTATTTCGACAACCAACTAAATTGCCCTGCTGAATTATTCGGTTGCAAAAAATCTGATAAATTGTTTACAACAAACTCTTAATTCGGTTGTGGGGAATATTGTTATCATGAGGTTGTAGGAAACTCCAAGTCGGCGTCGCAACCTCCAATCGGACATTCCACGTCAAACCAGGCACTTTTGAGATTTACTATTTTTGATTTCGTTGAAACTTTTCAGTCTTGTTCTATGTCGAAAAACATTTTACCCGTGTTTCATGTTTTATATATTTTTTCTACCTCTTAATAAATTAAAAAATTTCGTTGAAATTCGACATTTTGCATTCAATTAAATGACTGTAGCAAGTGAATCATAAGTTCAATGGTTTACTCGTTTTTAAAACATAATATAATAAGAAATGATGAGCAGAAAGTTTTAAAACCGATTTTGGTGATCAGACCATAATTTTTTTATAGACAATTTTACACCATCACAAAACTAAATCAATAATGCACCAACACGAAAAAATTTAGAGTGTGACCTTACTATTTTTAAAGTTTTTTCTTTAAAAAAATATTTTTTCTGGCGTATAACAAGCTTGTTTACTGAAAATACCATTTATAATTTTTTTTAACGTAATAATATTTTCAATAGAAAAAAATCTATTTTGGTTGAAATATATTAAAAATATTTGAATACTAATTTCGTCTATATTTGACATGTACATTACCTTTTTGTGTATTATCTACATTTGTAAGAGGTAGAACTGCACGAAAAAAAAACACTATTTTTATAACAAAAAAATATTCGTGTCAAATATTTTTTGGCATAGAACATGTTTGTAAAATATCAAAAAGATCGGAGCTCATAAAGTCATTTTTTGTTGAATAGTGCCCGGTCTGACGTGGAATGGCCGATGAGTCATTCGATATCAAATCAACCGAAAAAAAAATTCAAATTTCGGCAGCAGCATCTCTAAAATTATTGAAATTTGGAAGTGTAGTGAAACAACAAAAAATTAAGCTATTGGCCGAAATTTTAGCTTCCGAGATGGTGTGGTTTAAGAGATCTGTGGCCCTATTCTTGTTTGATGAGAAATATTTAATGAGAATGAAAATAAGATAAAAACTCTTTTTATTTTATTAACAGAATATGAAAATACTTATTGTCTCATTTTCATTCTCATTTTATATTTCTCATCAAACGAGAATAGGGCCCCTGGTGCTTTAATATTGAAAAAACTGTATAAATATCACAAAAGTGGTGTTAATCAATTGAATGTAACTTAAGCTATAGTGAACTTAAGAAGGTATCTTCCAACTTGATTTAATAGTGGTCAGATTTAGACAAAGTATATTTCAAGAGGACATATCTTAAAAAAAATCTTTTAATAATTTTTAAATTATTATATGTTCAAGGTTGTCATTTTATCTATTATTATAATTTTAACTAGATTGGTAAAATTATGTGTTATGTTTAAAAATGTTGCAGAATATTGAACATTTTTTTATGAATATATTTTTGTTATTTTATAACATAACATACATACTCAATAACTAATTCTGACCTACAATCATTTTGGAGTAGTTAAAGTTGTAGCTTTTTATGACAAAAGATTTGTCTAATGTACTCTAGTTTTTGGGATATAGCCCATTTTCCATAAATTTAGAAATGGACTATATCTCAAAACCGAGATTAAATACATCTACGAAATGTTGCAAGTTTAACTGGGCCAAAGTTGTAAAATAACAAAAATAATATTGATATTTAAAAAAAAAATAATTTCATATGAAATTTTCTACAACATTCTACAACACTTTTATACATAACTTCTGAACACGTGATTTTACCACTCTAGTCAAAATCTTAAATAATTGATGAAATGTCAACATTGAACATATATTAATTTTAAAAAAGATTGCTTTTTAATATATGTCCTCTTGAAATATACTTTGTCTAAAACTGGCCACTATTAAAGCAACATTGTATGGATATTCTAAGACATCTTTTTGCCAATTTTATTATCTTTTAAATGAGACTTTTTTTGGTTTTATTTTGGTTCTCTACAGCTTAAGTCATGTTCAAATGATTAACATCACTTTGTGATATTTATACAGTTTTTTTCAAATTTGCAAGGACCAAATTTTTGAAACCACACCATTTGGGAAGCTGAAATTTGGCTAATATCTTTATATTATGTTGTTTCACTATATTTCCATGATTTGATATATAATATTTAAAAAAAAATAAAACAATATATATATATATACACCTGTGTGCAAAAAAATAGTAGTAGTCTCCTACGCGGATAGAAAAGCTTTGTTTGAATATGATTGAATGTAATTAAAAAGTAATACGAAATGTACTAGAATGAAGTGTAATTAAATTATAATCGAAATTGAATTTATTTTTGTTCACGTGTAAACATTATTATATTGTCCAGCAAATTCTGGCAAATTTACCATAAATATGTTACAATACCAACATAAAATTTTAATTGCATTTGAATAAACTGTTTCTTGGCAATTTACCTGGTTAAAACTATGTTTCGAAACACAGAAAATGCTAATCAAATCTAAATACAACGTGAATTCCTTGCCTACGCTATGTGCTGTACTGAGACCAACTGTAACTGTACCAAATATTAAGCTAGCCGGGATCGTCTGGTTTAGCGTCTGCAGGTGCAATTGTGCATTCATTTATGCTGTCACTTGTACTTGCTGTTTTAAACCAATTATTTATATATGCATTTAAACATTTGTATATGAATTATATTATTATATTCTTCCACTGTGCATGTTTAAAGATTTTACTAAAATAAATAAAAAAAACATTTTATTTTCAGGATTTTTTTCCAAAAATATTTAAATATGTTTCTATGCAAACATACTACTTTTTTAACTGAAACAACTGATATGTTTCACTGGAAACATATTTATATTCAGGTCGTTCAAAATCATGTTTTAATTTGAACATATTTATGTTTCGGTTCAAATATTTATGTTGTTTGTATGTAGTAATTATTATGTTTCCATTAGAACATACACCATTTTAAGGGGCAACATTAAAATGTTTCCGTGATATTATAATGTAAGTCAGAGCTCATTACAACACTGTTCAAGCCATCAATTATATATTATGTTTACATAAAATTCCAAACATACATGTTAATACCTGCAAAACTATGTTTGGGAGAGCCCTTTTTTTGCAGCGTGTATAAATTATGTTATAGCCTTTTTGATCGCCTTGTGGTTCAAGAACAACAAAGTATTTTTATTATTTACATATATTTGATATTTCTGAATAAAATGACTTATAATTCTTCGATATTTTTAATACATTTTAAAAAACTACCTTAATTTACCAAGACGAGTCGGTGAATTTTGCTGTGTAAAATAATAGTAGTGCTACCGAATATGTTACAAACTCGAAATATTTTTATAACATTACTGAATTTAAAGCTTGTATTTGTATTAGAGAGATTAATTGGAAGAAAATTGCAAAATATTTTATATATTTTCTGTTGATTTGATATAATATAGTATCTACAAAACCTTGTTCTAGTATAACCCAACAAATCCGTAAAATTGTATCCTGTAAAAAATAATACTTTAGAAATGATTCAAAATTATTAAGGATATCGTTTACTGCTTAACTAAAATATCAAATAATACAAAGAAAGTGCAAAGAAAAACATTAAACTCCTTGGTAAAATGAAAAAATATATCAAAAAATCTTTGTTTACTGCTTAACTAAAATATCAAATAATACAAAGAAAGTGCAAAAAAAAACCATGAAACTCCTTGGTAAAATGAAAAAATATATCAAAAAATCTCTGTTTGTTAGTTTGACATATCAATTGAGTAACCTATTCTAGGCAGGCATCAAAGTAATTACAAGTCTTAGTATGCAGATCGATAGATTAACCATAGTTTTTTTTGGGAGAAGATCACAAATAAATTTTAAGACGTAACAAAATATTACAAAAAATCATAAGTTTCTTCATACTAAGGCTTTTATTTACTTTGATGCCTGCCATAGAACAAGTTACTCAAATCATATGTCAACTTAAAACAAGTGAATTTTTGATATATTTTGTCATTTTATCCTGGAGTTTCATGTTGTTTTGCATAATCTTTGTATTAATTCATATTTTAGTTAAGCAATCTACATTATCCTTAATAATTTTGAACAATTTTTAAAGTTGTATTTTGTCCAGGATACAGTTTTAAGGATTTTTTGGGTTCACTAGAACAAGGTTTTGTAGATACTATATTCAATCAAATCAACAGATAATTTATCAAATATTATTCAATTTTGTTACAATTAATCTCTCTAATACAAATACAAACTTTAAATTCAGTAATTTTATAAAAAATTTCGATTTTGTAACATATTCGGTAGCACTACTATTATTTTGCACAGCTACATTCACGACTCGCATAGGTAAATTAAAGTAATTCTTAAAAATGTGTTAAAAATATGAAAGAATTATATATCATTTTAATCAGAAATATCATTTTAATAAAAATATAGGAGACCTTAATTGCTTTAAATCATTTTATTCAATATGTTACTGAATTTACTTATTATGATACTTTATTGATCGCCATACTTAAATTTTTCAAAATATGCCACGCTAATTGTAATTACATGTTTCTGAAATTGAAAGTTGTCGAGGTTAGGGTGGCTTTAGGTTGATCACGTTCTTTCCCTATCTTCATAACGAATGAACAGTTTTTCATTATATATTTTATGGGAATTTTTATTGACCGATAATTTATCAATAACAGACAATTATTGTAATTGAATTAATTAGAACAAAATATTTAATATGTTTAAATAATATGATACATAACCGTTTCATATGAATTTATTTAATCTCAATTGATATAGATCAGATCCAAAATTTCATTAATAAATAAATGCTTATACATATTTAAGTTACACGTGAATATAATCAAAATTTAAAAAATAGTATTAGCTGATAATGTTAATGACTGCAATTATACAAAATGTTGTCATGTACAAAAATATATATTCGAAAATTTGAAAAAAAAATCTTCGGGCAGAAAATAAATATGTTGCTGATTCAAAAATTAAAATAGAATTATATTTTAAAATTCGTTATATAGTTCACTAGTGCTATTATTATATTTTGTAGTTCAATTAATTAAATGTCTAGTTAGGTCTATTACACTACATAGTTTGCCTTGATTGTATCTTAAATTATTGTTATTGTAGTTAAATATATATTAATTGAGGTCTTGCATTTTACTCAATATTCGATATCATATATAAGAATACCAATTAAACTCTACGCTACAGAGCAAATTATGTTTGTCGGAACAATGAAATATTAACGAAATTATTTACTAGACACTATGCAGACATTTTAATATACTAAAAGACATTGGATAATGAAAACGAAAACAATATAATAATTAACACAACAAAATTTCAATCAGAAAATATCTGGATTAACTTAAAATTATATTACAATGATTGCCTGCACTTCGTTTATTATTTATTATTTCTTCTTAAAAACTTGTTAAATTTTTAAAAATAAATTAATCTTTTAATGCTAATAAATATTTAAAACGATTGAACTTAAAAAATAAAACATTTATTGGTGGTAATGGTGGTGTTGATACTGGACATATTGCCGCTTTTAGTCTTATTCTGTTTGCAATTATTTTTTCATGCGGCAACCAAAACATTTTAATTCTGAGGATTTATTAGCGTTTGCGAGATATCCATAGAAGCTTCACCTAAACCGTTAACTGTGATGCCGTTAACTAAATTGACCGCTACAAACGTAACATAATATTAATTATTTTACAAATCTACGTACTAAACGAGTTACCACCATTTCGCATGCCTTGCGCATCCAAATGCGACCAGTACTGTTCGGAAGGACTTTGTGAACTTGTTCCTGGTGGTGCCTGCACAGGAGCACCAGTGTATCGAAAGTAAGGATTTTTCAAATCCAATGTATTGCTAGACGAAATGAGAGTACCTTCAATATGCAAATCAATAGTAACATCATAGGACTGTCGGCGATTAGCTTCAAGCAGTACACGACCGGTGAGCATTTGACCCTGTTTGATAAATATTGGCATGGGTAACAAGCATCGAACTTGATACCAGTGAGTCAGCGGAGCTGTGGGTGATGTGGAGAGCCAAACTTGCTGGCTGGTGCCACAAAACTCAACATCAAACCAGAAAGCCAAACCATGGCAAATACCGGTTTGTAAGATGTGAAATTCGAGAGGAATATCTAATACAAATGAATTTAAATACACAATCTATATGATATTTTTTCAACACGTACCTATGTTGTGTAAATCGTTCTCGTTGTCACGTAAGAAGTCGCAAATATGTCTTAGAGATTTGGCCATACATATGCGAATATCAAAGGTATCAACTATGGGTTGTCGAAAGTACTCCTTCATGCCCTCCTTGTGCAGTGTCGTCAAGTCAACACCGTGGAATGCGGATTGATACCAGAAGTTCGCCTTATTGTATTGTTCAGAATACAATGATTCATCAGAAAACGGTGCAATATGCAAATCGCCATGTGTGGGAAACATTTTTCCATTGGGTTTAAGCCACTTACGCGCATGCAAATATGTCTCTAACATACGTTCATTGTAAAGCATATATCCCATAGGTTCCGAAATAATAACGTCAACCTTTTCGGGCAGTTCGATTTCCTCTATTTTACCTGGCATAACTAGTATTTTATCCCGCACTTGGTTTGATTCAACCAGTTGTTGAGCGTACTGTGCCATATTCGATGCTTCAATTGCGTACACTTTTGCAGCGCCGGCTTGCACCGCAAAGAATGATAGAATGCCAGAACCTGCTCCAACATCCAAAATAATTTTATTCTACAATTTTAAATACATTAATGGAATAAAATCATAGGCTAAATATTCTTAACAAACATGAAAATCTATGGCGTTTCCTAAAATGGCTCGCTGATAGGTGCTTGTACGAACATAATCTTGCATCATGTTTTGCTGTTGACTTAAATATCCATAGAATTGAAAATACTGCGAAGCAGAAGATTCTTCAGTTCGTTGTGAAAATACTGATTTAGGACGAAGTCGTTTTACATTATCAATAAGTTTCCTAAATCGTTGTTGCTCTGTTAAGATAAATGTTGATGCATCATTTCATAATAAAAATTTTAAAATAACTTACCATTTTCTGTTGGAAAACGAAACAAAACGTTATCATTTTCCAATGTAATCGCATACGTTTGTTGACCAATCTGAGCGGCATCCAAATCAGCGGTTAACAAATACTCTTTAAGCATAGTATTGTCTAAAAAATATTAATACAATAAAACAATATATTAGTCAATTAAATTTATATAAAAAAAAAAAAAAAAAAACAATATTCGGGGAAACATAAAAATTGTTTCAAAGGTTCCAGTTTTGATTTATTACATGTGCAATTTTATTTCGTATTTGTTGGCATTCCATAACCTCACTTTTGATCCTTGTTTCCTAACATACCTGTTTCTGCTGCGATTTTGAGAACGACTCCCTGCGAGTCATAGCTAAACATAAGCGTGCAGTGATCCTTATACTTATTGCTGAATTCCAACTTCGACTCATTGATGATTTGACTGATAGCGACGTCACTAAAACTGCTCGTGCCACTTAGACTCAGTCCACTACTGGTGATGTTTAAGTTGGTCAAACTGCTATTGAAAGTAGTGTTATTGCATTCAGTGACATCACCACCGCCACTGTGTTTAGCATTGTGTTGGTTCATAGACATTTCGTACAACAGTTTATTATTATTTAAAGCAAATATTTTATCCTCTGTGCTTTTGTCCACTGGCTGCAATTTTATTTTTCTCTCTTTACGAATGAATGTGTTTGCCTTGCGCCTGCCTTGTTTTGTTTCACAAATATTTCTTTGTTTTTAGATGCACTCGATTTCATAGTATTTTCAGCAAGGAATGCATTTGTCGACGCTGTCGTTATCGTTACTCACGTATTCTTATTCTCTTCGCAAGGGTGCTGCTGCAACCAATTTTAGGGGTTAGGTTTACACTCTTGCTGCATGTAAAGAATTTTAAGAATACACGTATAAATGCTTAACAATCAATTAATTAATCGATTTGTGTTAATTTCGTATTGATCGTCAACTATTGATTAAAGTTGAACTAAATGTTATACTTTTTCTCGTATTATTGGGGTTGCTTTTTAAGTGGACGGACAGCGACATCCACGTTGCTGCTAATACTATTATTAAACTTTGTTTCAAGTGAAATGCCACACTTCATGTATAACGTATGAATATACTGTCTTAATATGATTTAAAATATAACTAATCTGAAACTACTATAAACTGCAGAAAATATTTTTTATTCATTTTGACATAAAACACCAAGCAGAACCGACTAATAAGCGACACAAATAATGTGATGTTCAGGGATGTATATACCACAAATTAAAAGTACTATTTCGTACTAGTACTAATTCATACGTTGCCATATTTGTTGGAAAATTGGTTTTGTTGGTGTCACCCAGTGTCGCACATCGAGAAAATAAGACTATATCATCAAAAAATAAAAACTTACGATATAAAATAAAAATTGTTCACGTAGGATCCAAAATGCACAAAATTTTCCCGTCGGATCTAACCTGACAACCGAAATAAAAATTAAAAATAAAAAAAAAGAATAGACGGAAAATTTTTAAAGGTCATTCAAAAAAACAAAAATGTACCTCAAAATTAAAAAAAAATAAAAGTACTTAGTATGAACTAGTAAGTGTTTCGTACTTTCAAAATAAAAACGTACTATTAATAGTACGTACTTATGCAACCCTGATGCCACCAAATGAAATTACCACAAGAAAACTCATCTAAATTTCTCTTAACTTACGACAAATAATCACATGCTGTTAGTTGTGTTCATCAAAAAGGGCTGTTTTCAAATTCGTAAAAGTTTAGAGAGTGATAAAATCATTTCTGATCTTAATATTTCTTATTCCACGCGATGGAACAATAATTCATCGTAAATTAATTCACCGTATACTTTCGCACAACAAATGCATCCATTGGCAGCATTCAGCGACCTCAGCAGTTGTGGAGCTGTTGAGCAATTTGCGCTTGAATGGCATGATACTCTCAGCATGTTTAGTGAGCGGTCGCCATTTTTTCCAGCAAGAACTTTTTACGCTACATTTGCGCTGCATTTGTTATCGATGACATTCGATGACATTTTAACTCAAATAATTATATATAAAAATATAATATCGATTGGAAAATATGGTATCAACCAATTTACTACTTTAATAAAAAAAAAATAAAATTAATAATAAATTATTTTGTAAATTGACAGCTGAGGTAGCATTGCATTCAATAAAAGTGAGCGATTAGTTAGTGAGCAGTCTCGCAGCTACTGAGGTCGCTGAATGCAGCCATTGGCTTCATGAAGTTAAATTGTCATGAGTTAAAATGTCATCGATAACAAAGGCAGCGCAAATGTAGCGTAAACATTTTTTGCTGGAAAAAATGGCGACCGCTCACTAAACATGTTGAGGGTATCATGCCATTCAAGCGCAAATTTCTCGACAGCTCCACAACTGAAGAGGTCACTGAATGCAGCCAATGAAACAAAAGCATATATTTTCTAAAAAACCAGCAACACTGCTTTGTTATAAATTTTATTAAGTAATCAATACATACTACTTAAATTCCAACTCTGTGCTAATATTTATTTGCGATAGTGAGGCCATTTCAATTGAATTATTCATTCCGTAGTCAATTGAAAATTCTTAAAAATCGACTATGTTTCAATTTAATAATTACACACTCAGAAAATAATTGTTAAAATTTAATAATTACGACTGTAATTCATTTTACAATTATAATTGTTAAGACCCTACTACATTCATCAGAATTAAGCATGGGCTAATGTCAAATATGAACGAAAAGTCACCAAATCCTTAAGGCAACCAGAACGCACTTCCACTACCTATAAAAAACATGTAAATACTTATAATACTGTCATATTAGAAAAATAATCGCAATATTTTATTTTAGTTTTAAATCAAAGATAAAAATAATTATAAAAATTGGTTTTTAAATCAACAAAAAAAAAATCTAATTATAAACATATCGATATGTGGTTATTTAAATACTTTTAATTGAAATTTATTACGTAGGTAATAACATTTTAAGAAAATACTAAAAGTTATTACAATATAATATAAAAGTATTTAAATAAAATTTAAATGAATTTTATTTCTATCTCTTACAAAAAAAAATATTTCGCCATATTAAATTTCGACATTTTTTTCAAAAATCGTACTGAAGATTTCAATATTTTTATTTTCTATATTTTTGTCTTCGGTATTTTTAGATTCGATATTTTAAATTTAGACTTATCGATAATTCCATCAATTCTGGAGTTCCGCAGAATTCCGTCCGATCCCCGTCCCTATTTCTGGTCTTTATCATCCCTATTTCTGGTCTTTATATTTATCAAATCCTCCCTGGAGTTCCTGGAACGAATTCAACAAATTATTTAATAGGGGATACAAATAGTTCATCCTCTATGGTTCTCTTTAGCACCGAAGAACCGTTGGGTGTAAGTCTGGTTTATACACACAGAGAACTGATTTGTTGCGGCAACCAACTACCGAATCATTCGGTTGCGGCAACAACTGATAAAGTAATTGCAACAACCTCTTAATTAGGTTGTGCCAACCTCCCAGTCGAGCATGAGGTTGTCGCAACCTCCTAGTCGGTAAGCATGAGGTTTTCTAAACCTCCAATTGAAATTTTATTATAACATTTGGTTCTCTTGAGCACCGAAGGGTGTAAGTCTGGTTTTACACACAGAGAACTGATTTGTTGCGGCAACCAATTAAATTGCCCTACCGAATCCTTCGGTTGCGGTAACAACTGATAAAGTAGTTGCAACAACTTCTTAATTCGGTTGTGCCAACCTCCTAGTCGGTGAGAATGAGGTTGTGGCAACATCCAAATCGGTGATCATGAGGTTGTGACAACCTCCTAATGTCACTTTTGGAAGAATGAAAAATGCAATCATGAGGTTACGATTACCGAGCGTACAGTTGCGCGGACTAACATTTCGGTTAGAGTGAGAAATGGTACGTTCATTTTACTGACATGAGGTTACAACAAATGTATTTCGGTTGCAACTCTGTAATGTCGGTTCAAATAACCTCATGCGAAAATAGGATTTTTCTGTGTGTAGGTATTACAATGGTAAGTGGTCGAGGGAAATACATGGCCTTAATCCACCAGGTCGTGTATTCTCTCGCTCTACTCCGGCATCAAACCAAGCCCACCCCTTCGTAGTCCACTCGACTCTCCACCGATAGAACTCGTAAAAACATAATATTATATAATTCATTTAATTCATACTGCATTTTGATAATGATTTTTTTTAATATATGTTGACCTTATTATTTCAGCAAAAACAAAAAGCCACGTCGTTCAGACGACTGTGATGGATCTCTTAGTGAAAGTGACCACGAGGAAGAATTTTATTACACTGAAATTGAAGATGACGATGATGAAGCAAAGCTTTCTAGTTCTCCATCACAGCCTACACTCAGTCATCGAGATATGGCGCGTCCACCGCACGAAGATCCGGAATACCAAAGACAAATTGTTGGAAATTTTAAGTATGCCCTTAATATGTTTTTATATATTTTTATCTACCTAATATAATTGCAGGCAGGGACGCGGCGCTCAATCTCAACTACAAAATGGTCAATACAACAATTATCACAAATCTATAAATCGTGGCAATGGCCATAACACTATCAACCAGAACCCAATGCAAAAAATCGTACAAAACAGCAGCTCCAATTGTATACCAATGTCTCCATTAGCTCATCACAATTATACATGGCCTTCGACAACTGCAATTGTTGTGCCATCAGTAACTCCTTCACCAAACACATCATCACACCACCACAGTCCGGTCTCAGTAATGAAGCACATTCGCTGTTCACCTCGTCCATCTGCAACGACTGCACCATACCATCCATACGTACATAACAATCACCATCAGAACAATTACAGCAGTAATTCAAGTGGTAGGAGCAACAATAACAGTCCCAACATTCACAACAACAGCAATACCAATAATGTGTTGCAACAGTTATCTCAACAAAACGTAACAGTAACTGCACATCACAGTGGCACATCACAATCGCAGCAACATCACATCCACCAGAAACTATCTACCGTTACCATAACTCCGAATTACCATCATCACACGCACCAGCAACAATTGCAATCACCAACAACTGCCAACTGCATCGTTACCGAAGCAATACATAGCGTGCAGTCTACTCCGTACAGAGCAAATCACACCACACAGCAACATGTTGTTGTGCATCATGCTGCTGCATCTACAAAACAGACTCCTAATTCGCCAAACCGACGAACGCGCGGTGAAAACAAAAAATGTCGAAAAGTATATGGTATGGAGCGCCGCGACCAATGGTGCACACAATGCAAGTGGAAGAAGGCTTGTACCCGATTTGGCGACTGAAAAAGGCCTAAATCGTCGATGGAGACAGCGACGAAAGCAGCAATAAAAACAACATCATCTGAAGCTGTTGCAGCAACGTTAACAGAAACAATACCATTATCAGCAATCGCAAAATATAGCAATAGCAAAAAATGTAATAACAAAAATACAACAAATACATGTGCAACATCTGTTGTAGGTAAATTAAACTTACCACAATCGGTTGTCACAACAGCGGCAACTGCAACAGGAGTAGCTACCTCCGTTATCGTAAAACCACCAAATAGTTTTAATAAATTTACTAATTTTAGCGTAGTTGAGAGCAACAAGCCACAGCAACCGCCGCATGTTGCTACCACAAGTGCCGTCATTAATGCACAACCACTGACAATTGCAATAAAATCAACACATCTCAACAATATAACGGACATACACTAGAACCCCAAGGCGGCAGATATTGCTGCAGCATTTGCGAACCAAATCGGATACCTAACAGCAACAAACAGAGCAATCATAATTCATGTAACTGCAAAGTTCATTTGGGTGTGCACCAATTGCATACATGCCATATTCTGTTTCTTCATTACCTTTCTTAAACATGTGATCAATTTACAAAATACGTATGTTCAGTATTCATAGTTATTGCTGCAACATTTAATTATATTTAATGTTTTCATTTTGGTATAATCTACGTGTATAGCAATTGCTGGGGGAACTGTTGCTACTCGTATCTTGTTGCAATGCACAAGACATAGTTTGCAAATGTTTACAAACTCATAATACGTTTTTAGACAAATTTATTTATTTATTTTTCCAATATATTTACAAGTGAATACACTGTTGTTTCTGATTTATTTTATTACTAATATATGTTTTTAATAGGTTTAAGATAATAGACAATTTTTCATAGCTCTTAAGAATGTTATTTTTTTTTTTTGTGCTGTTCGTTTTTGTTCTTGCGCTACACACTCAACATAAAAATTGCAAATAAAGTAATATACAAAACGAAAATATTGTTAATCATATTGAATGTTTCTTAAATAATAAATACAAATAACGTGCATATTTAGAAAGAAATTAATTATCTATGACTTTCGAAATCTCATTTAAACGTAAATATAAGTCGTACGCTTTACTTAGATATTTACCTGATATTTGCATTCGGAACCCCGGATTTGTTGACAAATTTTAGATCATTATTTTAATAGTGATTAAAAAGCTGTATAATAATGCGAAGTTGAAATTGGATAAAAAAATTAACAAAAACAAAGGCCTTTTTAAATATGTTTAAATATTAAATTTTACCTGTATCGCGATTCCCTAACTTCGTATCGACAGAAATCGATAACGTTGTCGATTCCGTACAGTTCGCTATGATATTTATCGTCAGCTGTCATCGTTAAGAATTTACCGAAAATTGTAGATACGATAGCGTTGAAAATTTTTTGGTTGTTAGGCGGCTTACTTTTCAACGATTTAAACGATTTTTATTGTTAAAAATCTTTCCGAATTTATATGTTTACATAATAATAATAATAGTTTGGCGCTACAGTCCTGTATAGAACTCCGAGCTCTCTCACTATTTTGAGTGGTGGGACCTACAGTTTATTGCCGAATCCGAACGGCGGGTGAGAGCTTTTTCATAGGCAATGGTTTTACTCTCGTAGGTTTGCCATTTACTGAAGAGAGGTAGCGCGGTATAGAAAAATGTTTCTATGAAAAGATGTTGTTAGCATACAATACAATGCATTAAAAGTTAGGGAATCACTTTTTTCATAACGATCGCTATCGCAAGCGACAATTGTCGGTAGTTAGCGATATCGAATATTATCGTTATGGCGTTACGGAATCGCGGTATTGATGTGTTAATACACCAGACTACAAGTCAATATATTCCGGGTTCGAATTTGGTAATTAACATTTAAAATATATTCAAATAATTACTGGATGTATTGGACTAATGTATTCATGCGTATTGGGTGTGAATGTGTATTGTCTAAATATATTTACAGTGGTGGTCACATAATTAGGGACAATCAAATTTTTATTTTTTGATTTTTAAAATTTTTATTGATGTACCACATTTTTTACAAATGTATAGTAATTTTGGTTTAGAGATTGCGCTATGCTCTGGATAACCATAAATCATTTTTTTATTTATCATTAGATTATAAATGCTAAATAAATAATTAAATAATTGTCTAAAAACCTCGAAATTTTCAATGTTTATATCCTAAAACGTATAAGAATATTAAAATTAATTGGTATATTAAAATTAGTCTTGACAATTATAAGAATAATTGCGTTAAAGGTTTTTTTGGAAAATTATTTTCAACAGTATTAAATTTTGCAATAAATAGTGGATGAAAAGGAGCTTAAAATTACTTGATCACTTTTCTTGAAAATGTTACGTTGTATTAAAAAAACTGAGTATGCTGTCAAAATCAGCACCAGCGAGTTATTGAAAATACACAGTTTGTTTCCTAATACGTAATATTTTTGTATGAAAATTGCAATTGTCATTTTAACCTATAGAATCATTCGGTTGAGGCAACAACTGATAAAGTAGTTTTCAACAAAATCTTCATTCGGTTGTGGCAACATCCCAGTTGGTGAACATTAAGTTGCGGCAATCTCCAAGTTGGTGACCATGATGTTGAGACAACCTCTATATCGGTGAACATGAGGTTGTGGTAACCTCCAAAATTGAAGAGCATGTATTTCGGTTGCAACACTGAAACGTTGGTCAATTAACCTCATGCCAAAAGAGGATTTTTCTGTATGTACATAACGCTCATTCACAACAAGAGTGTCATAACTCAAAAAACGCGAGTTAATGAGGTAGAATTGTTCGTTATATCATGTTACACATTGTGTCAAAAATACGAATTTATATTTTGTATACTCACCGCTTGAGAAGAGAATATGCCTTAACCTGTCGCATACATTTCATATGCAAGGTGAGAGTCAATTGAAAACTTTAAACACTTTCTTCAAAATCGCGTTTTTATGACACTTATAATAATGAAACTCTTGTAGTAAATGATTGTTTTGATGTATTTAGTTTCGTACTTTAATAAAAATATTTATTAAAAAAAGTCCTAAAAAACATGTTTGTCCCTAATTAAATTATAACCACTGTATATAATTATTATAGTATAGTAAACACCAGAAAACACAAACACTATAAAGTAACTTAAAATAGATATTAATGATATAGATAATCGATAATTATGCAAACAAAAGTATCTAAATACATGTAATGCATCCAAATGTTAGAACTATGAAGAACAATAAAGAGTAATACGCTTTAGACACAGAAAACAGTATCCTAAAAAATAAGGGAAGTTAACTTCATTTTTTGTTTCCAAATTGGTGTTTGTTTTTAGTCGACCTTAAAATATAGTAATGCAAAAAATTACTCTATGTCTACCAAATGCAATATGTCTATTGCACTGGTTCTATTTTAAGGTCGAAATAAAAACTGGCAGCGAAGGGCAAATGCACACTATCACAAAATGCCTGAGTGTTTGTGTTTTTAATAGCTCTACACCAGTGTTGTTACTCTACCACAATTGTGGTAGAAATACCAGTTTTTTAGGAACTTTTAAATTTCTACCATTTCTACCACGGAGGGTTCAAATTCTACCATTTTTTAAAGTTATGTAAAATTTGATATTCCTAAAAACTATCAAACTCAAATCAGAATACTGAAAAAAATAACCGTAAATTTAAAAATGTATTCTAAACAAACATTGAAGTTCCAATATATGCGTTTTACAGTCTGATTTCAAGATCCTGAATGTCCATTAAAAAATCTTAACACGTATACGTACTAGGCAAAATGCGTCTTTCAAATAAGATCGTTTAAAAAATGCTCTATTTAGAATGAATGTGCCTTTGGTGAAACTTTGATATAAAATAAGTCATAATTCATTTCTATATCAAACAAAAAAAAAATATATATACATATATATATATAAAAAAATACATATATATATATATATAAATATATATATATATATATATATATATATATATATATATATATATATATATATATATATATATATATATATTTATATATATATATATATATATATATATATATATATATATATATATATATATATATATAAAATTTGGATACTCCAAAAATAAATATTTTTTGTTTGATATAGGTAATTTCGAATGCTGATATCCAATATAGTGGCAAAATAATTATTTGTAGTGTCAATTATATAAGGAATTTAGCAAAGTATTTGATTGTAGCCGCGGTAGCTCAGTGGTTAGTGCGTTGGACTACGAGCCGAAAGGTCCCCGGTTCAAGCCTGGACTGGGGCTAACAACATCTTTTCATAGAAACATTTTTCTATACCGCGCTACCTCTCGTCAGTAAATGGCAAACCTACGAGAGTAAAACCATTGTCTATGAAAAAGCTCTCACTCGCCGTTCGGATTCGGCAATAAACTGTAGGTCCCACCACTTTGAGTACAAATATAACACGCACAGCTCAAAATGGTGAGAGAGCTCGGCCGAAGTTCTATACAGGACTGTAGCGCCAAACTATTATTATATTATTTGATTCAGGTTTACAATATTTTTCTAATTGTGTTTATAATTATTAAATTATTATAAATTTTCCATTGTCAATATATATTCCATGTTTTGGTATAAGATCGTTTAAAAAATGCTCTATTTAGAATGAATGTGCCTTTGGTGAAACTTTGATATAAAATAAGTCATAATTCATTTCTATATCAAACAAAAAAAAATATATATACATATATATATATAAAAAAAATACATATATATATATATAAATATATATATATATAAATATATATATATATATATATATATATATATATATATATATATATATATATATATATATATATATATATATATATATATTTATATATATATATATATATATATATATATATATATATATATATATATATATATATATATATATAAAATTTGGATACTCCAAAAATAAATATTTTTTGTTTGATATAGGTAATTTCGAATGCTGATATCCAATATAGTGGCAAAATAATTATTTGTGGTGTCAATTATATAAGGAATTTAGCAAAGTATTTGATTGTAGCCGCGGTAGCTCAGTGGTTAGTGCGTTGGACTACGAGCCGAAAGGTCCCCGGTTCAAGCCTGGACTGGGGCTAACAACATCTTTTCATAGAAACATTTTTCTATACCGCGCTACCTCTCGTCAGTAAATGGCAAACCTACGAGAGTAAAACCATTGCCTATGAAAAAGCTCTCACTCGCCGTTCGGATTCGGCAATAAACTGTAGGTTCCACCACTTTGAGTACAAATATAACACGCACAGCTCAAAATGGTGAGAGAGCTCGGCCGAAGTTCTATACAGGACTGTAGCGCCAAACTATTATTATATTATTTGATTCAGGTTTACAATATTTTTCTAATTGTGTTTATAATTATTAAATTATTATAAATTTTCCATTGTCAATATATATTCCATGTTTTGGTAGTAAAAGAATATTTTCTTATACACCTTCTGGTCACACTTGTCCCAACTTATTTGTGTACTTTTTGTTTTAAATATATATATATTTTGCGGCACATATTTTGTAGCAGAGAAATCTGTCTATAAATAAAAAAAGGTTTTTCAATATCAATTCAAATAAAGTTTTTATTCCCATTTGAAATGGTACTATGAAAAATTTAAAAATCAATTCAAATTATTAAATCCAAATAAAATCTGTAATCGAATTGATATCGATCTGCGTGATCCTGGAAATTGAATAATCTCTTTGTACATGTGCATAGTATCAGATCGTTTTCAGTCGCAAATCGCAGAGCAGCGATATTACGTGTTAGTTGAATGAAAACCATTAATACAAAATTCATGAATACAATAGTAGCACCATTAAATTACAAAATAGGGAGAACAAATTTGGATATTGCGACAACAGATTTGCAACGGAAATAGACCGATTTGCTAATATTTCTCTTGCCATTTAACTTATGATATTTAGCGACAATGCACAAATTGTAGCATAATTTTATGAATGGATTGTCAAAATCTGTCGGTTATAAATATACCTGAAACATGTTCTATCGGTTAAAGTATATGCCGGTTAAAGAAAATTTAAATTAAATATATTGACTGATATATCAATTGATTGTGAAATCTGCGCAAACTGTCGCTTAAAGTGGAAGTTCATATTTAACTAGATATTGCGAAAACGACCCTAAAATAAATCAATAATTATATGAGCAAATCCAGAAAACTAACTTTTGAGGTTGACAAAATTTCACAAAAAAATTTGCGGGCACATCGCATGCTTCACTCTTAATGAACGCCGTCTTAGATAAAGAGCGGTAACGCTATAGTGCTTCAAAATTCTAAAGAATTGTTTATTTATAAAATATTTAATGATAAAATGAAGTGAAATTATTTTTTTATTACATAATATTTCAATGTATTTCAGTTTAATATCATATAATTAAGTAGATAACGAAAAAAATATTTTGAAGAAATTGTGATTTTTGAACATTTAAAGTGAATTTTGAATTTTACAGTGATCCTGTATTTTAAAACGTTTTTTATTATTAGGTTGCTTTCTTGTCTGTCTGTTCGGTACAAATTTGTAATTGATTTTAAACTACCTTCGCTATAGACTTGAGATTTTAAATATTGCCTCGAACTGGATGACAATGCAATATTATCGTTTTTTTGACATGGTCATGGTCATGGTTCCATATTAAAGAAACTTTGAAACATGAATATTTAAAATTTTAATAATAATAGGCCTTTTGAATTCTGTCAGACGAAAATCTAACTGACACAATAAATAAGAAAAATAAAAAATATGAAATAAAAAATATTTTTTTTATATAAACCGTTTTTAAGGTGAATTTTTCGTATGATTTAAAATGAAACGTATGGCGGTAAATAATACAATCTGTTGGATTTCACATTAAAAATGTTTTATATATAAAAATATTTTTTATTTCATTTTTTTTTTTTTTTTTTTTGATTCTATGGGCACATTCAAGTGACATACCTTGGAATCATTGCTATTACAATAAGTTGCAATAAAAGAAATCAAACCAACAATTCCACATTCAAGTGACATACCTTGGAATCATTGCTATTACAATAAGTTGCAATAAAAGAAATCAAACCAACAATTCCTATCTTTTTGGTTATGTACGTTACAATAGGACAACCCTTATACAAAAGTCAAAAGTTGTCCCTTATTTTAATTTCAATGCTTATATTTAAGCTTTAGAAATATTAACTAAGGTTGTCTGAAAAAACAGAAAATAATATTTTGAATCTGTATTTCATTCGAATTATTTAATTTGGGTAGTCAAAGTACATGAAAAATTGATATATTTACAAGTAGTAACGTAACATTATGAGTATTCTTTTTATACGTTATCGTTAACGGAATAGACATTTATTTTCAGATATTTGGTTCACATATTTAAGATTCCAAATCCACCGTTATTTCAAAGATTTGAGCATTTTTAATTTTTCGGCCGTGGTTGACGTTTTACTTGAAATGCCCATATACATATGCATATACATATATAAAAGGTCTACACTGCCAATAATTTTAAATATTAGTATTGTTAATTGCGTTAAGTTATGTAAACAACACTTTTAGTCGTTGCAAAAAATAAAATTCCTATTATTATAATTTAGCGTATAAAATGTATAAATTTTAAAATAAATGAAAATATTATATAATAATCATATATACATATTTATAATTTATTAACCTCTTAAAATATAAATTTATAGAAAACCAATTGTTTCATTTTGACGATGCACATACAATATATTGTCTGTTGTCTCACATTGTTCATTCGCTTTGTAAATATTTTATTTTTAGAACCATTTTGTAAATATATAAAACTTATTTATGTAATGTTTTATATGTGTATAATACATGCACAAATGTCACATACGGCATGTCACATACAATGTCACATACGGCCAGTGCAGAAAAAATAAAATCGTAAGTACCCAATAAACCAAAAACCTTGATATTAAGTGATTATGGAATGTATATTGATCATGATTATCAAAGCTTTCACTGGAGAAAAGCGTTCATATTTTTTTAATTGTTAAGCTCGAATCACACCATTGAATAAACAGTCAACTTTCGAATCAATTTTCAAATAATTTTAATATCAATCGTGTGATTGCCTTTTTTTTGTATGGAAAATAAGGCATTCACACGATTGATATTTAAATTGTTTTGAAAATTGATTCAAAAGTTGGCTGTTTATTCAATCGTGTGATTCGAGCTTAAGCTTGAAAACCATAGCGTTCTCCAGCAAAACTGGTAGTAGCTTTTTATACCCTACACTAAGAGTGAAAGGGTATATTCAGTTTGGTACGCCGTTTGTAACACCCAGAAGGAAGCATCTTCGGTATGGAAAAGTATATATATTCTTGATCAGCATGACCTCCTGAGTCGATTTAGCGATGTCCGTCCGTCTGTCTGTCTGTCTGTCCGTCTGTCTGTTGAAATCCCTACTACTTTTAAAATCGAAGAGCTAGATAAATGAAACTTATAACTTAGATTACTAATATACCTACGCTGTATGTGCGAAGATCGGGTCCATTGTGACCTATGATCCGACCACTTATGTCAAATCCCTCATATAAAATGTACATATAAAGATCAATTTTTATGTATACGTGCTTAGGTAAACTTTTTTGGTGAAATATGTATTGAAATCATGCTCAAATACATGATAATAATGTTTTCCGAAATCGAAATTCGGTACACGGTTTGTAAATATGGGTATCAAATGAATGGAAATTCTTCAGCGATTGAATTTTTGTAGTTATTTTCAGGATTCGTGTACCCTGGTGACCTATATATCTCTTTGAATGGTAACCAAACATATGTGTAGGGTATTTATCAAAGACTCTATATTATAAAGACATTCAACTTTTACTCCGCAATGTTCTCTTGAATATGAATATGTTTTTTTTAATAAAAGCTCTTTTCCACTCAACGAAATATATCATCTGTTGGTGCTTTACAATATTCGTTCAGTTGCAGGGTTGCATTGTTATTGATGGTAATGTTACTAGTACTTATTTACTATTTAAGGTTTTATGTATAAAATAAGTACATTTGTTTATATATAGGCATTATTCAATTAAAAGATATGGGCGGAAATGAGGCACGATTTCCGTCCTCACAAATGTCATAAAAAATTGTTTAATTTTTTTAGCAAAACTATTATGTTTAAGGTTTACCAAAATTTCTTCAACAATTTTTAGTCCATATAAACGCAAATGCAGAAAATGGTTTTAATATCGTAAAATCAATATAATATAAAATCATCACCTGAGAATTGTTATGTGCCCTCTAGTTATCGTACCTGTTGTGGTGTGCCGGCTAGCTTGCGGCTCTGGGTCTGGTCCTCAACCACCGCACCAGGTCGAAGGGCCAACAATGACCTCGTCACCTACATGCACACAACCCTATCAGTTTCCGACCCCATCATTAACACTCTAGCACATCATTTTTTTGCAGGCTTATATTTATTGAACATTATAAATTTTTTGGGAAGTGGCTATCTAAAAAAATGAATCATATTTAGGGATACACACAAGACCTTCACAAATCATTAATGTAATTTACCATTGTTGCTAAAAAAAAGGATTAAAATTTTATGATTAAGTATAAAAAAAATAATTATGAAACAAAAGAAATACAATATTAATAATACGAATACATATAATAAATAAAGAATTCACATAATAACATAATTAATTTAAGCCTAAAAACATGCAATAAAAAAAGTACTAAGGAATTTTATCCGCCCGAGCACTTTTTGCTCATGTACTGCTCAATTACTTTCTATCCCCTTTCCCCGCCTGAACGAGCTCATTAGGAGGATTAATTGAAATTTTGGACTTTTATCTGCTGGTCATTGCCAGCGTCCTCTTTTTTCTTTTTACTCTAAGATTTATCCTTGTCTACTTCTCTTCATCTAATGTTATATATGTATATTTTAATTTAACTTAATCTCGGTGAACAACATATAAGAAAAAATTTCAATCTATTACAAAACATAAAATACAAAAAAAAAGGAATAGTGAATTTAACCTAAGCCACTTATTCATTACACAAACCAAAATTCTAAAGCTAATGCAGGATCGTTACTTTTCATCGCCGCCAGTCCGACGGTCGACATGCTCCTTTTATTTCCGGTTGAGCAAATCCCTTTATTATATTGTGGAAGTGATTTATTTCCCTTTTATACGATATTTATGACCCTACGGACGTTCGGGATTTTTTTTAAAGTTCTTCGGAGTGGTTCGCACTGCGGTTACCAATAGGTTCGGGTCCGCGATAAAAAAAATAAGATGGTGTCGATAATGCGGTGGTCGCTCGGAAGCTTGAAGGTTAGCCGGTACAATTTCTTTGCCGGTTCGCAGAAGGCAGGGTTGTGGTAGACTATTAAAATATTTAATAAGATAACTTACAAGTTTTTTTTTTGTTTTTTTTTGTTAAATCGTCTTTTGCGTTTCAAAATTTTCGTTTAAAATTAAATTGTTTGTTTTTTTTGTTTTTTTTGTTTCAGTATTTCCGTTCGCGTTCAAGTATACTTTGGTTTTGCGTTTCGATATTTTCGTTTGCGTTTAAATATTTAATTGGTTTATACGTCTATAATATTTTTTTAACTGTAGACCTTATTTCACAACCTAATTACTTCCGCACGAAACTTCATTTTGCGAACACGAATTTTATTGTTCAATTTAATTGTTTCTTTTTTTTATGACTTAAAGCGCGCTCTGCGACTGTTGTGCGCTCGACCTTCGTTTTAATTTTGTATTGCCTACGCTGTCGCTTTAAACCTCTGCTGGCTATTTACCCAGCAATGCCCCCAGGGACAGTTATACCTTTTTTTCCAGGAAACTACCCATTTTCGCGCCAAGTTTTTCACATATTTAATGTTATCTTGAATAAATATATTAATTTTTCCCGCCTTTTTCTTCTATATCTTCCTAATATTTTATATGAAACTTCCGTATAAAGGACGACCCACCCACATTCGCTATAATTCCCTACGCGGCGCTCAGCATTTCGAGTCCCACGATCATTCTGACTTGCTCCGACTATTTTCTATTGTGTGATAGTGTTTGTTCGTTTTTATGGTTTGTTTTACTGTGTTCATCCCATTCTACTCACAATACGGCTACCCTGTGTTGTGTGCTTGATTCATGTGTTTGACATTGCCTGGAAGTACTTTCCAGTCCCTCTAACACTGTTTCCTTCATTCAACACTTAGAACTGTCAGACTGACTGTCACATTTTTGCATTAGCAGAATAAACAAATCGTGGTTAGTTGTCTTTATTATTATGTTCATATATTTAATCATTTATTCATTTTATATTTTAATTTTATTTCAGGTAATATTTCCAAATATCCGTGCCTCACCCCGCAACAGAATTTATTAACCGCATGGGTTGTTTTCAAGAAAACGATACAGAAGATTTGTATAAATGCTTAAAAATTATTAAAAATATATAATAAATATATACAAATTTGATTTTTTGTGCATTATGTCATATTTACGATATCGTTTGAATATCTTCAAAATATAATTGGGTTTACTGGAAAAAAAATACTTGAAAGCAAGTACAGTTTATGTTTTTAGTAAAAATTATTATAGGTTTTTCTTTTTTTTATTATTATACACCCAGAAAAAAATCATGGTAAATTGATAGTATTTCAATAGAAAAACAATAATTTATACCATTAAAATTGGTCAATAGGATGTGTCACATCAGTTCAGTATTATTGAAACTCTTAATACAATGTGTGGTTGTACCATAAATTTTATAATGTGATATTGTAATGTCAATAAGAAAGACCTATAAAAATTTAATGATACGTATTATAAATTTTATGGTATAGTCGAATTACATTTTCCTAATAATTTATTAAAACAAAAATGTATGTTAGTTAATTTATTGTATATATTATTTTATTTAAATGTCGAAATTGATATTCACTTTTACAACACACACATAAAAAGATACTTCTTGCTGCAAAAGGTTATAACACATTTCATTTTTGCTTTGGTTTCCAATAACTGATTGTAGTACTTGAGTCTGCAGTTATTTTCGAGTCCGTTGCCATAATAGAAGTTCGATGTATTATTTATTTTCTGTAATAAATAAAAATATAAATAAATATATAAATATAATTTATTTACATTAAATACATTGAGCCCTTACCAATGTCGCGTTTAATAATGTGGATTATAACAAAAAAATACATGCGACCATTTTGAGTAACCACGCAGAATGACGTACAAAACGAACATGTTTGCCTTCACTTTTTTTATGTTTTTTTTACACCACGTTTATTATTATAGGAGGAAACCATTAAAACAACAGTATTTATTCTATTTAAAATAATAATATTGAAATATTGGTACTGAATTTTTCAAATACTATTGAATTAATTAGAAAACTTTTGATTTAAAAAGAAAAAACTATTAATACATGAACCATAAGATAAATGGTCGTACCATAAAGTACTTAATGGTACATTTTCTTCTGAGTGTACTCATCAAGTACTTAATAGTACGACCATTTGGTGTATGTATTAATAGTTCTATGTATTAATTTTTCCAGGTATTGTACATTTACTTTTATTCGTTTCATACTGTTTTATATGAAATATCGTAACTGTTACCAAAATCATGGCAATGATCGATTACCGTTCCGGAATCAAAATGTTACCGGTAAATTATCAGTATTAAAAGTTTTGCAAACTGTAGAAATTAATAAAATGTGAATATCCAATAATATCTTTCAACAACTATAGAGGATTTTTCATTTTAAGGATTTTCACAGCAATGCGCATACAATCAAAATGGTTTTAATTTGTTTTACAAAAGCATTAAATAATAATGAAATAATCGTATCTATATCGATTATTACAATGGCAAAAATCAAGATTATTAATCTGGCCACTCTGCGCACTGACGGTGGAAATTTAATAGAACGAGGCTGAATCAACTTCAGTACAAAGAGAATGAAGTGAAATTCAGATCTGCCTACTTTTGGTGGCAGATGTTGATTCCACCCGTTCCTGTTGTTGAAGCCGTGTTGTTAACTTTGCATACGTCCTGAGTTCTTGGACATTTGCAGCAATATTTTGAGGTATTTTGACATTTAACTACCATAAAAAGGAAAATGGCGTACTTTTTCCATTCGTTCAATTTATCCACAACAATTAAGTAAATTCAATGGTGTAAAAAAGTGCCCACTAAAATATTGCATTTTAATGATAAAAGTGAAAATAAAATGTGATTTAAAATGTTATGGAAAATATTTCTTTTCAGAGTTTACTTTGAAGATAGCATCGCCGGTCGGACTTGGTTCTTCTGCGAAGAAATCTCAAGTCGTTGTACAATTTTTGCCTTCGAAGGATTTAAAAAGACGATGGCGATATATTCCAGAATGTACCATGTACCAGGATACTGTTTTAATTCTAGAATAAATAAAAATACATTTGATTCATTTTCTTTCAATTCAATAAAAATTACTCCGCAAATTCTAATGGAGTACCTTATCCAAATATTCATCAACTATCTTCCTATTTGTCAGATGTTTAATTGATGGTTGCTATACATAATCGTAAATTTGAAAGATGGTTGCTAGCAATATTTATCGTATTTGACGGATGTTTGAGAGATGGTTGTCTCAAATACGATTTAAATAATTTGTAAAAAACTTGATATTTAGGGCTGTGATATTTCTGTCAATCATCTTTGTTTTCTTAGTGTAGTGGCGAATGAAAATTTTCTGTTGACATTTAATTTATCACGTCACTGGGTTGCCACTGAGTAATTTTGTGAAGTGAATTTCGTCTCAAGATTTTTTAACTTCGAAAACCAACGTTGGAATAACATTCATTTATTCGACTTGACATGACATTACATCCACACTAGTTGTAAAAGAAAATTCTCTAAATTTATCGAACCTTAAACTCATTGCTTATTGGGTATAAACCTTTTTAGAGTAATCAAATAGCATTTACACGGCATCTACATAGCTATTATATAGTAATATGTTGTATAGACTTACGGCCTTTGAACCATATAAAAGTTCTTTAAGAGCTTTTATACGGTAAAAATTACTGAATAAGAATGTCGTGAAAAGCTTTACACCACATTTATATATGAGATTTTTCTACTTGGGTTATTTACTTAATAATGTTTATACATGTTAATGCCTGCAACATTATGTTTGGAAGAGCCCTTTTGCAGAAAGAATAATAGAATAATAAGATTACGCATTGCGCATGTGCACCCTGTATTGCTGACGTCAAGTAAAATGCAAATGTCAAGTAAAGGAAATTTAAATTTAGACATTTCATAAATTACAAATATTTATTTCATTGAAAAAATATTTTTTTTACATTTTTGCTGAAAAAAATTGGTGGGAAGCAGGCTTCTAACAGTTTTCTTAGTGGGTGAATCAACTATCGTGCTGATCAAGACATTGCTCTACATGGGCATGGGTTGATGGCAGTTAATTTAAAATTCAAATCTAAAATATATATTTCTAGTCCTGACGGACCGGAGCTACACAAATGCTGTTTTAATTATTTTGTTTTTAGAGCATTGATGGCCGATTCAGTGCAGTTTTGCACACATATCTATTAATCACAAGCAATTTTTTCAAAAATAATTCAAATGTTTTGTTTTTTTTTACAACAACGTTCTGACACAATGAAAAAATTACAGTTGTCAAAAAACTTCTACGTACATGCGCAGAAGATTCAAGTTTTGAACATTGTTCTGCGCAATCTTTGTTTCTATTATTCTTGCTTTTGCAGCGTGTATACGGAACTTTTTGTCCCGTTTAGAATGTCCTGTTCGGAACCCAGTCTGTGATTGCTTACGAAAAAACTACCAACTTCAGAAAAAAAAGTGTAAATATATGAAGAAAGCTAATTTTTATAATAATTCAAAATGAAAAATTCTTTTTTTATTATAACTAATATGTCTTGTATAGAGCTTCTATTAAAATGAAATTATTTTTTTGTTTTGTTTTTTATATCGGTTAATAACGATTTTTAATTTTCGTATAACAGTTTCTATCAAATATTTTTTATTTTGGATCACCCAGTTAAAAATTGGTTGTATGCCGCAGCCGACTTAATGTCGTTCTAAAATCGTCTTTATCTCTGAGCAAAGTATATTTGGCTTTAATTTCAAACGTTTTTCTGCGAAGGTAACTAGGAAAATATATCCTATACTATTTTCATACAATTAATTTGTAGGATTTTGCATTGCGCAAACACGTTCCGAAACAATGGCATTCAAGGTAATATTTTCCGGTAATTAATACTTCATACAATAGTAAGGTTTATATATGTGTAGCCGATCGATCCCAAGCGTGATGAGTTTCGCCGTTATTTGGAAAGAGCTGGTGTAATCGAAGCACTGACTAAAGTATTTGTTCGTCTTCTTAAAGAACGTCCTGAGGACCCCATAGCTTATTTGCAGCATAATATTGGTGATTCCATGTTGCAAGCTGATAATTTAGCTTATATGAAAAATGAACTTGAAGAGTCTCATATGGAAATACAACGCCTACGAATAATTATACAGAACGTGAAACCTGATGCACTTGATGAAACTAAAGAAGAAATCCAAGTTCAAACCGTAGCTACAAACAGCGTGACAGATCAACCGTTGTCATTCAACGGAGAAGACGAAGTGAAAAATCAGGAAAGTTGCCAAGAAGATTATCTTAAGGAATCTTTCGTAAACAGTAACACTGAATCCGAAATCGATGATAAATTATCAGACAACATGAAAAATATTGAAATAGGAAAATAAAGTTCGAGTTTAAAGTTTTCACATGTAAATACATTCGTGTATAAATTGATTTTTTTATATATAAAATAGAAACCGTATCATA
This sequence comes from Dryomyza anilis, assembly GCA_951804985.1. Lineage (NCBI taxonomy): Eukaryota > Metazoa > Arthropoda > Insecta > Diptera > Dryomyzidae > Dryomyza > Dryomyza anilis. The sequence continues at coordinate 110,399 of OX638132.1, read as the reverse complement.
AGAACAAAAATATGTAGAAGCTCATTAAATATTTAACATGAGCTTTTTTAATTGTTAATCTCAATCTTATATAAATGAATATATTTTTTCTAACAATTATTCTATTAAATATCTCGAATAACAGTAGTATCGGCATATTTTGTGGTTCTTGCTAATAAAAATAAAGTAGACCGATAACAATATTTTAAAATTCAAATCGAATAATTCAATACAATCTTCCTAAATGGAATGGATTTTCGAAAAAATGAACAAAAGTCATACATGACTTCCAGAAATTTTTCATGTCGATCGGAATATTTGCAGCTAGATTAAACATTTTAATTAAACATTAATATTTATATAAGCACGGGAAAAAATATTCGATCTTATGTTTATTTGATATGAATGATTTCAGTGTCTGATGATTTCAGTAGTTTTAATACTAATTTTATTCTTTTTCCTCGTTAAAATCGTTTTTATTTGCTAAATTTCTTGCCTGTCTGTTTGGCACAAATTTTGTAATTTATTTTAAAGATAACTTCTTGGTGTGCTATAGACTTGAAATTTTAAACATAGCTTAGAACTGGATCACAAGGCCATATTATCGACTTCATGTCTGCTGTTCGTCATGGTTCTATATAAATATCTATATGGTTTTTCATAAATGTATGATTTCAATTCTTATTATATTCGGCCGTCCGATTTTTGTCACACCCAAATATATGACCGACAAAAAAAGAGAAAAACAATAAATATTAAAATAACAAATATTTTTAATATACGTTTTAAGGTAATTTTTTTATGGTAAGAATTAAAACGAAAAACGTGATTCGAAAAAAAATTCAAATATTAAAAAATATTTGTTATTAAAATTATTTTCTAATCTCCGACGTGCATTGGATAAAGACAACGGTTAACACCGATATCTCTCAGAATGGATGCTATTATGAATTATGTACCCTCAATTGCGAAACTGTGTGATGGTTTCAATCAAGTCCACATTGAACGTTGTACTTAAATTAGTCAAGAGATTTAACACGGACCTTTGTTCAATAGCACACCACGGATTGGAATGTGGAATATGATCCATTTTGGAACCTCATTCTTATACTATTAGAGTCGATTTTAAAAAATAAAATTACAGAAAAATAGTTAAGCCAAACAAATTCTTATATTGAAACCGAAACTAACATTATTATATCCTCGTTGTAGAACGAAAAGTTACCAAACCTATTTTCAAAATGTCAAATAATCATTTACAAAAATCTTTATAAATCTGTCAATTTTTAATCGATGATCTTAATTTTTACCACATGTTAATAAAATGTAAATCTATCAATTGATATTTCAACTTTAACAATGCATCAATTACTCAATCAATAGTTAAGCCAAACAAATTCTTATATTGAAACCGAAACTAACATTATTATATCCTCGTTGTAGAACGAAAAGTTACCAAACCTATTTTCAAAATGTCAAATAATCATTTACAAAAATCTTTATAAATCTGTCAATTTTTAATCGATGATCTTAATTTTTACCACATGTTAATAAAATGTAAATCTATCAATTGATATTTCAACTTTAACAATGCATCAATTACTTTTTATAATATTAATCAACAAACTCAAAATTTTAGTTTTTCATTAAAATGTATTTGGTGACTTTTCGTTCTACAACGACGATATAAATAAATGATACTTACCAAATTGATTTAGATACCAAACTATAAAGATATATTATCTAAAGCACAATCTTTCAAAAATATTACCCCTTTGTGGGCCAATATAATGATCAAGTCAAGGTAGAAGACCTAACCACCCTTTTATAGGTAGATAATAATGTGGTTTTATTTAACGAAAAGTAGTAATATAAAAAACAAATAGTAATGAAAAACTAGAAAAAGTTATTTTGTGCATTTAAATAATTTCATAAAAATGAACACGTGCAACGGTGTCATGAAGAATATATGAAAAAAAACATTGGTTGGAAATATAATTTTTATTTGTATTATTTTAAAAAGTCGGTCTGTTTATTGTTGTTAATTTATAATAAAGATACATACATAGTTATAATTACATATTAAGTATATTGAAATTTGAAAAAAAAAAGATTTCCTCGTTTGTCGTAAGTGAAAGATTTTTGTTCTGGCAATATATTATAATTTGTATGGAACAATTTAAAAATTTACTTTTTACGTTTATCGGCTGGTTTCAAAATCTGGAAGGAGCACATCAAAGTATCGTCCACTGACATCATTGCACCAGCGTTATCAAACTCGCCACAATAATTAGGTGCAGAAAATAGTGTGACCAATTGCCTCTTTGCAAAAAATTCGTACCCATCCTCAACAACTTGATGAGCACGACATATCAAATCAAATTCATGTTTCTGTAAAAACTTTCCAACCACTTCCGCTCCAAATGTGAAACTTACACCACGATCGTTCTCACCCCAACCCATAGTGTCCTTGTCAGGGTCAGACCATAAGAGATCACATAACAATCCCTGGTCTGGCACATCAGTGGGACGCATGATACGCCGGATTTGCTCCATAGAAGATAAATCCGGGCTTAGGCCACCATGACAACAGAATATCTTCTCGTCGACGATCGCTGCGACTGGCAAGCAATTAAAACAATCAGTAAAAGTCTTCCATAACTTGATTGTATATCGGCGCTTGCACTCGTCATAAAATCCATAGATCCTGTTGATACTAGCACATTCGTGGTTTCCTCTCAATAGGAAGAAGTTTTCAGAATACTTAATTTTGTAGGCTAACAACAAGCAAATAGTTTCCAATGACTGCTTTCCGCGATCGACATAATCTCCCAAAAACAAGTAATTTGACTCTGGTGGAAATCCGCCATACTCAAACAGACGCAACAAATCGTAATACTGCCCGTGGATGTCACCACAAATTTTCAGTGGTGCTTCCAATTCCAATAAAATCGGTTGCGATAGAAAAATTTCCCTTGATTTTAGGCAGAGGCCACGAATTTCGCTCTCGGACAGTTGTACATTTTTTCCAGGCCTTGCCCCACGCACTTCTAAGAGCCGTGATATGATGCTGTCAATATTCATTACGTCAGCCATTTTTCTTCTTATAAAGTTTCTTTTACTTTTAATTTATTAGTTTTTCTTTGTGTAAATCGAAATGATATTTTTATTTTATATCTTTAATATTTTTAATAGATTTTTTCACGATGGCGATAGGCGAATTCGAAGAACGAACACACAAAAACTGACAAACTAGCAGAGCCCAGTAAACAAATTTGATTGTAATGCGCAGTGCTGAATTAGGTATGTACTGTTCTGTTCGATTTATTTGACGTAAGAAACTTCATTCAGTGGGGTGATTCTGTAACTATAGTTTGCGATATTGTTGAAGTTATTCTTGAACTTAAGGGGTAACTATAATGGGAATGAACTGGCACATGTCAGCTTACGTAAACGTGCGATTGTCCACATATGCTATATCACAACCGTATTATAAATGTTCAACGTTTCGTTCAGTTCCGTCAACTTAAGGAACGAGCGGTTTAAATCGCACATTCCGTACGGGATCAGCTGTGTACATTGAGCAACATTCGTCTTGTTTTTAATTGTATAATGATTTTTGTGTTTTTAAATTAAAAGCAAATATATTAATATTTTAATTTGATACAAACCAAAATTAAAAATTTGAAATAATTGCTCTAATGTGACCGTTTTAAAGTTTATACATGTTCATTATAGGCAGTGTGTTTTGAGTGCCTTAAGCATTTGGCGACTTTTCGATCATTTATGACTATAGACGGAACTGGTATAAAAAAGCAACCGTTCGGCTAAAAAATAAGGAGTCAAAAGTTAACTCAACAAGCAGGGTGATTGAACTTATGGACTTAACGCTTGCAACGATTGATGTGTTCGACTAAAACGGTTTTTTTGCACTTTTCACTCAGAATAAACTCAAAAAAACTCTAACTCTACGCCAATCCTCTCCAAAGCCACTTCGAACTTCTACCCGAATGCACATATTATAAAATAATTTTTGTGAAGAAAAATATTTTATATTTTTTTTATTTTACTTAGTTAGTTCGCAAGGAATTGAATAATACAATAAATACAACCATGGTTGAAGTATATACAGGTTAAGTCATCTTTCAAAATTCAGTCGCCATTTACTTTTTTTAGAAAACTGTTTGAAAGATTCAACATTTGTTAACGAATATTTTAAAACAAAACATCAATGCTTTGTTTACAACTTCATAAAAACAAATAATATTCAAAATTTTAAATTAAATAAATTTCAACATTTTGCCAACTTTCAAGATTGTTTAGGATCCAAAAGAAACTAAAGAGATTGGCAAAAGTGATAAAAGTGAAATTTTAATAAAATCTCCAATTTGCAATGCAAAAAAACTATAACCTGAAAATAAAGTTTAAAATGACAATTAATTCTTGTATTTTAAAATCTTCTTCTTGACATTCTCAGCACACTGTAGGTCAATTAAACGTCTAGATGGTCTAACCTGTATATACTTCAACCATGAATACAACAAATAAACAAATACTAGAATTTTCTATGAAGGGAAATTTTAAAGTTAAAAAGAGATAACGATTTCATTGAAATGTTTGCAGCAAATAGGAAAAAATCATAAGATCGGTTAAAATAGTAATCGATATATCGATGTTTCATTGTTTCGGCAATTTAGTCAAAACCATCGATGTTTCCAAATAATCGATGTTGATCGCATATCAATTAATAATTAATTGTATCATGACATCAACTGCCGTTTACTCTGTTTGATATTTCTAGTGAAATAACACCTATATAAAAAAAAGGTTATAATTAATAATTAAAAGGAATCAACAGTGCGAAAGAGAGTTTAAATTAAATCAGTATCGATGCTGATGATTGGAAGTAAACATGTTGGTGGAGCGAAAAATCCAGTATATATTGTAGCCGAAATTGGTCAAAATCATCAAGGATGTATTACTACAGCAATGGAAATGATTATGGAAGCGAAAGTATGTAAAGATTAAAATCGTTTACAATCACATATCATATTTTGAGAAGAACTGCCGTTTACCGATCACCTCGAAAAATTTAAAAAAAATGCCACGCCCCTTTAAAAAAAAATATAATTTAAGTCGTTCTTCTTTGGAACCCTGCAAAAATCATATACAAGTGTGTAAATAAACAGTTTTCTTAAGAAAAATGAGAGTTTTATGCCACCAAAAAATCACCCAATCACAATCTCCCCCACCACAATCAACCCCACCACAATCACACCCACCCCAAAAAAAATGTTTTGCGGCCTGCGGAGCTAGTTCTAATGTAAACACATTTATATATATTGTACATATCACCAAAAGAAAATTACATTTTATGTACACATTGTGAGTTCGTATGATAATAATAAATAATAGTTTGGTGCAGCTGCTATGAAGAATCTATTCCAAGCTCTTTCGTCAAGTTGTGCGAATTTTTGTATTAATTTAGATTTTTTTTTCATTTCGTAGTTTTATTTATGTAATTCAAATTAATTATGACAATGTTCGAATTTTTACGTGGTACAATTTGTTTGCAAGTTAGTAAAAGAATTTCTAAATATAATTTAATTTTTATCTTTTAAAAGAAAACTAAAAATAATAAAAAAATCAAATAACGGAAAATTGAATATCCCAAAAACTAAAGCCAATTTGAAAAGTGAGGACATTTTCGGAATCAGTGCTACATCAAGAATTTTGACTGCGCCAAACTGAGTATAATGAAGTGTTATTATTAATTTTTATCAACGTGTTGCTCAGTTAAAAACGAAGGCCTAATAAACTAGCATAGACGTTGGATCAAAGAATCACAGAAGAATAAAGTAGTTTTCAAGATAAACTAAAGTGTCAACTAAAATATTACATTTTAATGGAAAATTTGAAAATAAAATATCCTGAAAATAAAATATATATTCATCAACTATCTTCCTATTTGTAAGATGTTTAATTGATAGTTGCTATACATAATCGTAAATTTGAAAGATGGTTGCTTTATCGTATTTGACGGATGTATGAGAGGTGGTTTTCTGAAAGACGATCTAAATAATTTGTAAATAACTTGATATTTAGGGCTGTGATATTTCTGGTAATCATCTTTGTTTTCTTAGTGTATATTTTTGGGCATGAAAAAACCGAACAGTAACAACGAACAAGCTTTAAAACAAATCCAATTTTATTTTTTACACGTGGCACCCGCTGTCCGCAGCATAAAAACAACGAGTAACCAGTTGGGAAGGTTAGATCACATGGGAAATTTTAAAGTAGGTGTAATTATGATAGTTAGGATTATCAAAATTATAGTCGGTCTAAGACGACTATAAATACCCTACACATATGTGTGGTTACCATTCAAAGTGATATATAGGTCACCAGGGTATACGAATCCTGAAAATAACTACAAACATTCAATCGCTGAAGAATTCGCATTCATTTGATACCCATATTTACCAATGGGTAGGTGTACCGAATTTCGATTTTTTTTTTTTTGTGAACCACAAGTCTTTTTGCCGGAAAACATTATTATAATGTATTTGAGCATGATATCAATATATATTTGACCAAAAAAGTTTACCTAAGCACGTATACATAAAAATTGATCTTTATATGTACATTTTATATGAGGTATTTGAACATAAGTGGTCGGATCATAGGTCACAATGGACCGATCTCGCCAATTTTTTCGCACATACAGCGTAGGTATATTAGTAATCTAAGTTATAAGTTTCATTTATCTACGGACAGGACAGACGGACATCGCTAAATCGACTCAGGAGGTCATGCTGATCAAGAATATATATACTTTTCCATACCGGAGATGCTTCCTTCTGGGTGTTACAAACGGCGTACCAAACTGAATATACCCTTTCACTCTTAGTGTAGGGTATAAAAATATGAAGCTTCCTAAGTAGAACATTATACGAAATGATAGCTAAAAGTGCTTTTTATAATGTTCACTTATTTGCATTCTCAAAAAGCTATCGAAGAGGTGAATTTTTAACAAGTCTCATTTGCATCATTTTTACGTCAGCTAAACGATGACATTATTCCGTAAACTTATTTGCATACTCAAAAAATTTCCAAAAAGGCGACAATTTAACAAGTCCATTTTTTATCGTTTTGTGGTCAGTGTAACGATGCCAAAATAATGTTTGTTTACATTTTAATTTTCAATCTGACAAAAACAAAAATTAATTTATTTTAAAATTTTCTTGCCGCAACATCTAAAAAATTAAAAAAATAATACAAAAAAAACCTGGCATAAACTCCGCAAATTTAGAAGCCGTATATACATATATGTATAGTCTTTGCATGAGGTTGCCGTTTGTCATTTATTTTGTTGATACAACAACTTACTCAATCGACGTAACAAATGCACGAATGTCAATTTTGGCAGAACGTGCAGTTGCGCGGACTAACATTTCGGTTGTAGAAAAATAAGGTACGTTCATTTTAATGACATGAGATTACAACAAATGTATTTCGGTTGCAACACTGAAACGTTGGTTCAATTAACCTCATGACAAAAGAGGATTTTTCTGTGTGGACGTGACCTCGAGGTCACCTTTTTTTATTTTTATTTATGCATAGTTTTCACATGTGTGACAATTTTTTTTTTTGACACACCCAGAAAAAAATCATGGTAAAATGATAGTATTTCAATAGAAAAACAATAATTTATACCATTAAAATTGGTCAATAGGATGCTTCCCATCTATTTAGTAATATTGAAACTCTTAATACAATGTGTGGTTGTACCATAAATTTTATAATGTGATATTTTAATTACAATAAGAAAGACCTATAAAAATTTAATGATACGTATTATTAATTTTATGGTATAATCGAATTACATTTTCTTAATAATTTATTAAAACAAAAATGTATTTTAGTTAATTTATTGTATATATTATTTTATATAAATGTCGAAATTGATAATCACTTTTATAACACACACACATAAAGAGACACTTCTTGCTGCAAAAGGTTATAACACATTTAATGTTTGCTTTGGTTTCCAATAATTGATTGTAGTTCTTGAGTCTGCAGTTATTTTTGAATCCGTTGCCATAATAGAAGTTCGATGTATTATTTATTTTCTGTAATAAATAAAAATATAAATAAATATATAAATATAATTTATTTACATTAAATACATTGAGTCCTTACCAATGTCGCATTTAATAATGTGGATTATAACAAAAAAATACATGCGACCATTTTGAGTAAACACGCAGAATGACGTACAAAACGAACATGTTTGCATTCGTTTTTATGTTTTTTTTCACCACGTTTATTATTATAGGAGGAAACCATTAAAACAACAGTATTTATTCTATTTAAAATAATAATATTGAAATATTTAAATTTATGGTACTTAATTTTTCAAATAATATTGAATTAATTAGAAAACTTGTAATTTAAAAAGAAAAAACTATTAATACATGAACCATAAGATCAATGGTCGTACCATAAAGTACTTAATGGTACATTTTCTTCTGAGTGCACTTCATTGTAATAAAAAAAAAACAGTAAGAAAGGATTGGTCACACGTGAAATTTTGAAGTAGGGATATTGTATTATGAAGTTAGTTAAAATTATAAATGTTTAAGTCGGTCTAAATATCTTACAACTGTGATAATGCGATAATGAGGACCATTTAATGTGGGTCATAGGTCAAGAAAATAAGGTACACCCAGAAAAAAAATCCCTCAAATTCCATTAAAATTGGTATATAGGACAAATATTGATTTAATAAATAAATCTTCTCATATAAACTCAATGGCAATGTCATGGTATTTTCTAGTATTTAATGGTATTTTCCGATTAAAATAATAATTTATCCTATTGACTATTTTTAATAGTAAAAAAACTATTATTTATATAGTATTTTTTTCTGGGTGTACGTTCATTTTTATAACATGAGGTTCTGTGTGCACATATTTTATAAACGATTCTACAGTTAGCATCACAAACTTTAAGTCCGAAAAAGATCAGTGAAAAGCATTGTTAAGTTCATTATGGAGCTATAGCAGTCTGTTCCTACAATTGTTGTCATTACAGCACTTTTACGATTTACAGCTCAATGACTATTTAGAGCAATCTTTTCATTTCTTTTTTTATTCTTTGTATATAGAAAATTGGATGTGATTGCGTAAAATTTCAAAAATCATGCCTGAGCGCTAAATTCACTAAATCAGCTTTAAATCGCGTTTATGATGGAAATAACTCATGGGGTACAACATATGGCGAACACAAGGAATACTTAGAATTTACTTTGAATCAATACCGAGAGTTACAAAAGTTCAGTAAAGCTCAGAAAATAGATTTTACAGCATCTGCAATGGATGAAGTAAGTATTGAATTTAAAAATGTATTTTTTACTATATCTTACTTTTTAGGTATCTCTCATTCAATTGTATAATATGGACGTACCGTTTATAAAAATTGGATCAGGAGATGCTAATAATTTTCCAATGATCGAAAAAGCAGCGGTTTTAGACAGTCCGTTGGTTATATCAACCGGCATGCAAACAATGGAGACAATTGATAAAGTTGTAGAAATAATGCGAAAATACAACAAAACTAATTTCGCACTGCTACACTGTGTTTCTTCATATCCGTCAGATCCAATAGATTGCAAGTTACAATTTCTAGTAAAACTTAAACAACGTTTTCCAGAGGTAGTTGTTGGTTACTCTGGACATGAGCAGGGTATAGAAATTACAAAAGCTGCAGTACTGTTGGGTGCTAAAATTATTGAACGCCATTTCACGTTGAACAAGGCGCAAAAAGGTTCAGATCACATGTGTTCATTACTTCCACATGAATTCAGGAAACTTGTTGGAGATATTCGTACATACGAAAAAATGGATATGTTTCATAATATACCATTAAAAGTAATTGATATCAACGAATTTCTAGCAAATAATACAGATGTAGAAATGTCATTGTCCGATACAAATGAAAAAGTTATATTACCATGTGAATTAAGTTGTAAAAATAAATTGGGAAAATCTATTGTTGCAGCCAATTCATTAAAAAAAGGGCAACAAATAAAATGTGAAGACATTTGTATAAAAGTGAGCGAGCCAAATGGAATATCAGCCGAGTTTTATTTTACAATTCTGGGAAAGCAGCTTAAGTGTGACTTGGACAAAGATATTGCAATTCAGTATTCCTTTATCGATATTTAAATTCCAAGGATATCTTTTTAGCATGGCTCGTCCAAAACATTATTTTGCTGGCATCACATATATGTTTGGAACATTATGGAAACAATATTATAATTGCATTATATAAAGTATTTTAATAACAGTCGAACATATTTTCTTTTCGTTTAATTTAATTTAGATTTAGATTTAATTTCTAACAAGTATGCTGGGGGTTTTTCTGATTTTTTTTTTTTACTATTTTTTTAAATATAGCCTAATATAATAAGAATTATAAAAAAAATGTATTCTGTTCCTTATAAAAATGAGACGTGTTTTTGGTTTTTAGACTCAAAATCCGAAATAATGTTCGTGCCTATTTAAAAAAAAAAAATCACTAGACTGATCGTAGCTGCCAAACGAATCCTGTTACGAACCACGTTTTGACACTTTGAGCGCTCACTCTATTGGTTTAGAGTGAGCGCCGTCTGCAGACGGTATTGCCGATTAAAGGGTTAATTTTATGAAATGTGATCCATAAATTAATTTACATTTCGTAAACAAAAAAATAAACCTTAAATTAAGGAAAGAAAAATTAATTTTACATATAACATTAAATTTATTCATCCCATTCCCATTGACTAAGAGTATGATGTAGTCAAACAAATATTTTGAGTCGTATAAGACTCTTAAATGAGTCATATTTGAGCACATATATTTATCAAGGGCAAGTTTTTTTTGGCACAAAATATAGTTAAAAATTTATACAACCAGAAAATCGAAAATAATATTTTAAAAAAGATTTGCCAGAGTGCAAAAAGGGCATTGTTAATCAAAGTTGGCAAATTTACAAAATAATTGAAAAAATGGCATTTTTGGCAAAAACCAAAAAAAAATGCCCTGTTATCAGTAATATTTTGAAAACCCCGTTCAGTTTTTAATGCGATTCTTTTGTGATTTTTGTTTGTTCATAAAACACTGCAAGTTGAGTGGTATCCTTTATGACTAGAACTTCAGAGGAAAACTCAAACATTTTTTTTCGCACGTTTATTATATTCATAATTTTACACGCGTCTTATATATTACTATTCGGCTGTATCTTCCTCTGCAACACCGGCATTTTCTACAGCCTCCATATCTTCAACTTCACCATCTTTCTTGTCCAGCGGCTTCTCATAAACAGCTTCCAAAGGTGAAACTACTACTCCATCCCAAACAGACATTTCACGGGCAATACTAGTATTACCCTCTAGTCCAAGGATGTGTTTGTATCCACCATGAGACAACACACGGAGTAGTGTTTGAGCTGTTAAACAACACAAATCTTGCTGCTCAAGCGTCATCGATGTATGCACTCTAATATGGCCAGGTTCACAAGGGTCAGTGATACCTGCCGAGCCAGGTAGGAAAAGACCAGCAGAAAGCAATTGAAAAACTCGTCTAAAAGCTAAATTAATGGGTAGTGCTTGTCGAGATGGGTTGTTCATTATCGACAAATGTGCAATTAAATCCAACATCCAGGGTGAAAGTGGATTAAATGCCTCAAAGCGTTTAGTTAAATCTTTGAGAATTCGTATGAGTACCTTTATGGACGAGTGGTGAGCATTTTCTTCGAACCAACGGGTATGGCGTATAGCGGCCAAGTGAGCTTGTAATACTTTTTGGTCCATATGTATTTCAGTTTCAAGTTTTCGGATATTTTGTGGCAGAGTAGCTATAAGAATGCGTACCTTAGCTTGCCAGTTAGATATGTCAAATCCACGCTCATGTATAACGGTTGTAATTTGGTCTGCTTTGGTAAGTACTTCAGTTTTCATTACATTTTTTAAATCAAGCTCAACCTTCTTTGCAAGAGCTTCACAAGATTCTTTTGTAGGCAAAGTTTTTAATATTACAATAATATCTGCTACATTGTTTCCAGTTACCATTGTTCCCTTCTTGAATGAACCCACTTGCCGCACCTCCTCTAATAGCTAAAAACATGTATGGTTAGTGTTATAGATGTGAATTATATATTTCGTAATTTACGCATGTGTTGAAGTCTCCTGGAGCAACTACTAAATTGTCAAGCACCCCTTGAACTTTTGTCACAAGGTTTCCAATAGATGTTTGCTCAGCTGGAGTAGGACTCAAGTCTTGATTTCGTTTTAGTAATGCCTGTTTGGTATCATAAATAAGGTAATAGCAAATATAATTATAATTCTAAACTTACAGCGGTCAATGCAGAATCGTCTATAATTGGAGATACTTTTGGAAAAATCACTTCAGCAAGAGTCAAGTCGAACGGGTGACGGGGTACAAATGTTTTTTTGAAGGGTGGTCTCATCCCTCCTCGCATTGGACGACCACCGCGCATAGCTCCACGTACCATTTTGTTAATGTTTAAATTTAATAGTTTTGTTTCAGAATTGTAAAATGATGAAAACCCGAATCGCGTTGAGTTCGAAAGCGCTTTACGAGACCTAAATGCTATAATTCGGTATAACTATTTTTGTGATGCCTTAGAGTTGCCACCCCGTGTCTATTTTTTTTTTGTTTGTACCCAATATCAGTGTTGCCAGGTGTTCGGGAGCCGATAGTAGTACGCCAGTGTTGAAATTATCGTTTTTTACCATACCAAGCAAACAAATTATTGTTTTGGATAGTACAATCATAAAATATTACCAAAAAACAACTTTAACCCCCTAATCATATATCTTTTTATTATCGTATGATTATTATTTGTTTCCAGTCCCCTTCGTCTAAAATGTATATAACGTATTTCAAATTGTAGTCGCGAAATACATGATCCGGGGTGAATCTAAAAATATAGCTATTGATTCAAAATAAAGTTGGCAATTCAAATAAATTTAATAGATATATATATGTACTTAATATGTTTGAAATTCTTTTGTTTAAAAAATACACTTTCAATTTTAAAAAATCATAGAACATATCGTCGTTGCAGAACGAAAATTAAATACATTTTTATGAAAAACTTAAATTTCGAATTTGTTGATTAATATTATAAAAAGTATTTGATGCAATTTTAAAGTTGAAATATTAATTGAAACATTTACATTCTCTTATCATGTGGTAAAAAAAAATTGAGATCATCGATTAAAAATTGACAGATATATAACGATTTGTGTAAATGAATATTTGGCATTTTGAAAAAGTATTTGGTGACTTTTTTTCTGATTTTTCTGATTATGATTCATATCTGATATCATGCTTTTTGAAGGCTCAAAATGTACACAGTTGTCGTGTATCTCTTGTGCTGTAAATACAATAGCCTCAACTGTTGACGCATCTAAACGATTTCGAATTTTTGTTTTTACTAAATTCACTTTAGAAAAAACTCTTTCACATGTTGCATTTGAGTGAGGGTATACCAATAAATCCAAAGCAAATTGGAATATGTTTAAAAATTTCCACAAGCGTCTTCGCCCAATATTTATCGACTTCAAGGTGATTATATTCTTTGACTAGGACTGGTATAACAATTAATTTTCTGTATTCGTCGTCGATAAGTTGCATGTATTCTACGCTATACACAAGTCTTGGAGACGATTCGAGCAATGGAATAATGGAATGAAGCTATATTTCGATGATCTAAATTGTGAATATGTTTCAGCAAGGCATCATTGAAATTAAAACGCTTTTTAATCTGCTGACATGTTATCATAGTGAACTTTCGACATCTTAAGTAAATGTCTGTCTTTTGCGCTTCGTTTAAACGGTCGACGTTTTGAAGTACTTTTATACCGAGATAAATGTTTTGTATTGGAATAAATTGTCTTTCATCATCTACTTCAATATTTTCCAGATCAGATCTGTTGATGTAAACTGGTTTAATATAAATTAAAAGTAGTTTAAAAAAAATAATGTAGTTTGTAGAAATAAAAAGTATTTGGTACTTTTTATTAATAGGAAATGCAACTTTGAAACTGAAATTTTCGTATTTGAATGTTAAAGTTATCGCAAATTATTGTACAATCGTACACCAAAAATTTGAGTAGTACCGAGACTCAAAATTATCGTACAAAACAATAATTATCGTACGCCTGGCAACACTGCCCAATATTTAATTTAGATGTTTGTTCGTATATCGGTATCGAATACTATTATTGAGAGTTTTAACGGTTCGCAGTTCATTCATCGTAAACAATTCACCGAACACAATTCGCCGTAAAACTCTTCATCGCAAACACATCGTAGACAGACATATATCATTCGTCATATCGACAAACGACATACATAAAATTGTTTTCGTAATATTAATGAACAAGTTAATATTTCAATTTTTGTGCGTTTGAAATATATCGAAATAATAAAAATGATTCTGGATTAATAATGCATCAAATAGTACAATATATTGAGATTTATTTGAAAAAATTGCGATATCGATGTGAAAAATGTTTAAATATCCTATCATAAAATTTTACTGTACGAAAATTACGAAATTCTAAAAATTAGCAGCGAGATCGGATTTTATTTATCCAAGTTAGTTTGAGTAAACTTCGAGGCATAAATCATTGCAGACTGGTTAACAATTTTTTTTAATTTTCCATGCGCTCCCATATATTTTTTTATATGCCGACAAAATATAGCCAATGGAAATTCTAAACTTTACAATGAATTCATAATTTTATGAAAAAAAAAAAATTTTACTTGGTGAAAAAAATGTATTAAAAGATACACAGAAGTCCAAACTCTATTAGATTTCGTCCCTGACTATTTGTTTGTCCGCAGGTTTTTTTTTATGTAACGGTTTATTGCATAGGAAATAGCATTTATTTTATACTTGCAACTCTTTTGAAACTCTTTACTTAATATGAAATATGGTAATTTTCCAAACGCTTAGCTTGCGGCAAATTGTGGTCTGTTTTTTATTTCATTGGGACGGTCTGTTAGGCTGAAAACGTTGGTATCACATATGTTATGTATTCTGGTGTTGGTATCACTGAAAGCGTCGATTACATTACAATTTATCAATTTAATTTATCGCAATTAGTGATGATATTTTTCGATTATTCGTATAAGTATACATTTTTTTTTTTTGAGAATACTGCATATTGTTGAATGCTTTCAGTTCTCAAAACTTAAGAAGAATAATAAAGCCTTTAAAAACCTGTATATGATTAATTTGCCATATACACTTAAAAAACTTCTCATATATAGTGGGTATTTTTCTTCATCTCGATATATACCGAAAATATGATAGTTGGTACCTGAACAAAAACAGCATCACTAATTGGAATATAAAATATTGCAAACTGTAACAAAAATTTTATACGAATTTATTACTTTGAGAATGGATGTTGATATAAATACCCAGCAAAATTTGGAATCAACTGTAGAGTTGACTGAGCAAGAAAATGAATTATATGATAGACAAATTCGACTATGGGGCCTTGAGTCTCAGAAAAGGTAATTAAAACAAAATATGAAGTGAATGCCTGAAAACTATAATGAAATATTAGGTTGCGCACAGCCAAAGTTTTGATTTCAGGACTCAGTGGAATCGGAGCTGAAATAACAAAGAATATAATACTTTCGGGAGTACATTCTGTAAAATTGCATGATGATAAATTAGCTACAGAAGATGATATATGCTCTCAGTTTTTACTATCACGAACCGCAATCGGTTCTAATCGTGCTGAAGCTTCTATAGAACGAGCTAAGCAATTGAACCCCATCGTCGAAATATCTGCTGATACTGATCCTCTTAATTCGAAAGAATCTGAATTTTTCGAAAATTTCCATGTGGTCGTACTGATTGGTGTTCCAAATAAGGAATTACTTCGCATCGACAATATATGTCGGAATAAAAATATTAAATTTTTTGCTGGAGATGTATGGGGAATATTCGGATTTTGTTTTGCGGATTTGCAGATCCACTCATTCGTCGAGTAAGTATAGTTCCCAAGTCAAGTAACTATAGAAAAATTTAAAAACCAAATATTACTTAATTTTTTGCGAACACAATGCACACGATGAATCGTCTATGGGTAACAGGCTTACGTCGATTGAACCCATGAAGGACACTATAAATTGTCTATGGGTAACAGACCTACGTCAATTGACTCCATAAAGGATTTTTCTGCTTCTTTCTGTGTGTTAATAAACTTAATCTACTATTAAGATAACGTAAGCCTATATTAAAAATGATGATAAACTAAATCTTTTTAGGGATACTGTAAAGCATAAAGTCATTTCTAAACCCAGTGAAAAAACCAAGACTGAAATTGTAACAACCACTGTACAACGAGAACTGAAATTTCCCTCTTACTCAAAAATCATGGAAATGGACATTAACTCAGATATATATAAGAAGAAATTAAAGCGCACTGGTCCAGCATTTATTTTATTAAGAATTTTGCAAACATTCCGTGAAAACTTCCACCGTGATCCAACTTATAAAACCCGTGAAGCAGATATATTGGAGTTGGAAAGAATACATAAAGAACTGACTGATATAACTGTGCCCAGTCATTATTTTACTAATGTGTTTAGTCAGATCGCTCCTACTGCTGCAGTCGTAGGTGGTGTTTTAGCACAAGAAGTTATTAAAGTTGTTTCCAAAAAGGAGGCACCTCATTGCAATTTATTTCTTTTCGATCCCGACACATGCTGCGGTTTTATCGAAACGATCGGAGTTAATTAATTTACATATTTTAATGTAGATATACTTTTAAAAGTGAATAAAATTCAATTACTAAATTAAAGTTCATACGTATATTTATTATAAACCACCATGACAATATATTTTAATGATTATGGCTTTATGGAATATTTGCCAAATAGTCTTTGATCGTTGCAGGATCTAAACTCTTAAAACCATTTTTATCAGCGACACCAACTTCTATGTTATCAGCAGTCATCTTTCCTTCAAAACCCTCTTTAAGTGTAAGTATAGCGGTGTGTACAGCATCGTCCAATTCTAGATCTTCGCTATATCTGCAAAAATGTAATGTTTATAAACGTAATTTGAAAAAATCTCAATTCACCTTTTTTCTAAAAATGTTTTTCCATTAACGGCGTTTTTACCCATTGCTGTAGCTTTCCATGCGAAATATGCACCTGAGGGATCACATTGAAACAAATACGGACGCTCCGAGTCCCAGCCACATATAAGCAGCGATACCCCAAATGGACGAACTCCGCTAAAAAATTGTTTATATTTTTTTTTTGTTAAAGAGGATTAGGATTTATCTTACCCTGTTTGAGTGTATTCCTGCATTAATGTTGCTACTCGTTGTACCAACTGGGACACTGGAATCGGTTCTTTATATGTCAAATAATAGTTTTGAGCAATTTTACGTGCTTGTTTAACTAACAGTCGGTAATCGGGTCCCATTCCAGAGTAAACCATTCCAATATGTCCGGTAATAATCTCAACTCTGTGTACGCTGTGTTCCTCGTACAAAATCGATTTGTGTTTATTCTCAGTGGCTATCACAACACCATTGGATGCTTAAATTATGCGGAATATTAATAACTATTGTGCGATAATATACTTTTAAAGTTACCCATAATTCCAACTGATGGAGCACCAGCAGACACAGCAGCTAATGCATATTCCAACTGGACTAACTTTCCTGATGGACTAAAATCAAAATTGTATTCATTCAATTATTACAAGTCATTCTTACAGGTTATGTTTGCTTTTTTATAATCTGATTGACTCCGAATTTTTGCAATTATTAAATTTAATATATTAATAAATACATACCTAAAAGTGGTTAAAGAGAAACTATATCGTTCAGATGCCATAGTTTTCAAATTAACTCGACTACAATTTTCGCAAACAAATTTGATGCAAACCTTTGCTTGTAAACTAAAATGACAAAGCAAAGCGACAGTGTTGCATACGTTCGTACATTCGTACTATTTCCAGTACGTTTTCCAGTGTTTCATTTTAATAAAATAAAAATGTATCATCAAAAAATAAAAATGAACGTTTTAAAATAAAAACGTACTTTTATAAAAAAAAAAACTGGTTTTAATATTTTCGAACCGTATTTAAAAAAAACGACAAAATTTTCAATAGGAACAAAATATTCGAGTCAGAAATAAACAAAATTTTCCCGTGGAAATTATAAAAGAGTTATAAAAGTTGAAAAAATAGAAATAATTGAACACGGATAAGAACATAAACAGAACGTGATTTTATTGAACATGAAAAAAATATTTTATTGGAAAATTTTGAATATAAAATTTTCCTACAATTAATAAATTAAATAAATATTGAAACATAGCAAGTATAGAATGAACAAAGTATAGAAGTAAGAAATGTAAATATTTAAACATTTAAAGCAACACTAAATGGTCAAGAACCCTATAATAAAGTATTTTAAATAATCGAAACCCTGATAAATTAATTAATCAGTGTTTTGATTAATTAATCAGTGTTTTGATTAATCTAAATTTTAAACTGTTCCGAGAAATTTTATGAAAAGTCTGAACAAATTAGATTTGTTAAATATAGACACATATGCGATTTTGTTAACTTGCTATAGGCGTGCTAAGTCGATTTTCATACATATATTGAAATAGATTTTATAAATTTGTTAAGTATAGCCAGTTAACAGGACTTAACAAATTTTATGAATACCACTAATATACCCAGGCAGAACTTGCCACACCGAGAGCAAAACGTAGTTACTGATAACTATGTTTTCGACTACGATGTGAATGAAAATCCTCCGACAATGAAACGTAGTCAATTCTAACTTCGATTGAAAATTTACTTCGACATAGTTACGTTCAACTTCGACATAGTTATAAAAATATATTTTGAGCAACTACGTCATAGTCAGTTTCAATGAGTTCATAATTTCTAAAATGAAATGTCATATTTTTTATTTGTTTTTTCATTATTAAAAAAAAGTTTTACAAAAAATAAAACACGCTATTCTTTTGATCCACTTATACAGCATGATGGTCATATCTTCCATGCGGCTAATGTCTGTGCGATCGTTGAGCCTCTGTACTATCTGCATCAGTTGACTCGGCCCGGTTGCTCTCATCCACGTCCCTCATCCAATTCAATATATGTGGTATAGTATTGTTGGGCGTCCCATGGAGCACGTGAGACCGCTGATAAAATCATAATGGAAATTAATACACATTTAACCGATCGATATTTACCACAATTTTCCTCATATTACCACAAATTACCAAAAAATCCTAAATATACTACAAAATACTACATTGTCCACAAATTCCCTCCAATTACCACAAAATACTTCAGTACCAAAAAATAGTACTAATGATCAAAAAATACAATATATTACCACAAAATACTCCACATTATTACATTTTAAAATAATTAAGAATTATATTAATTAAATCAATATTTTAATAAAAAATTACTAAATACCTGTAAATAATATCAATAAAATAATTCAGCTACATAATTTTTAATATATTTTCATGAAATAACAATATTTAAAGACAAATGCTTCAGAGAGTAAAAGGTGAAATAAAGAAGATCGAAATATCTTTGAATTCCTATCAAAGAAAAATAATTCTGACGGTTTTAAATCTATAAGCACAGGTGGGCTCATCCAAGGTGGTGGAAGTCGTTTATTCTCAAAACAACTGTTTTTTCTTTCGTGTTTTCGGTTCTTATTAGTGCATTCATGTCAATTAGTATCTCTGAAACTTCTATCCTCTGAGAGGTTGAGGGACAAACGCATGTATTTTCCGCCGAGCAAATTTCATTTCTCATACTATATAAATATTTTTTATATTAGACTTATGTGTATTTAATCAAAACATTAAAACTTACGTACAGGTTGGAGAAATTCTTTTGAAATTCTCTTTCGTAGTCGTTTTTAATATCCTTTTGTTTTAAGCTATAGTTTTCTTTTTTCTAATTTAAAATTTGCATAGAATATTCTGAGTTTCCGTTGTTCACTTGTTGTTGTTTATGTTGTGAATTTTCAGGTAGTCTTCAACTTGAAAAGCTTCAGTGTACTCATTTTTTCTTACGTGTTGTAAAATCTGCTGCGGGGTAATTCGCAGATGGCAGAAAAATACTATATGTGGTAATTTTTATCCTAAATGGTAGAATAATCGTACATGTGGTAATTTTTTTCTCACATGAGAGAAAAATATGACATGTGGTAATTTTTGCGTGTGGTAATTACCAATTCCCAAAAACGATGAAAAATTACCAAAGGCATATTTTTCCTACATATCTGGCGACACTGGAGATATGTAATTTCGTACTATTTAGAGTACGTTTTTATTTTGAAAGTACGAAATACTTAGCAGTTGGTACTAAGTACAAAATAATATGTATTTGTTTAACTAAAATTTGTTTAACAAATTATGTAGCTTTTTTGGAAAATAACTACATAATTTGAATGCATTGATATACAAAATTTTAATGGATTTATATTAATATATTTTGAATATATATATATATATATATATATATATATATATATATATATATATATATATATATATATATATATATTTATTTATTTCGATACTTAATAAATGAAATGTCTATTATTATCGACTTTTGAAAATTGTTTGATTGTTGGAAGACCCTTCTGTGTGTGCGTTTCAATACTTTTAAACTTTTTCATTAATCATTATAATGACTTGTAAAGAAAATTCTCCAAATTTATCGAACCTTAAACTTATTGCTTATTGGGTGGTTCCATCACTGGCACAGGGCACAGAGTCCTTAATGGCATTAACATAGTCCTAGTGAACAGCAGTGCGCAGTACGATTTCAGTTTTTCACAAACGTTTGTGCGACACGATAGAAATACGCGTGATTTATGTCATAGCGAGACTAATTTTTTATAATAAAAAACTTAACTAACACGATTAAATTTTAATATAATTGCATTCAAAACTCGTGAATAGTTATTTAGACTGCGAGAATATCAAATTTGTTAATTTTGTATCTTTTTACAACGATGACCGATGCTTTGTTTCGTTAGAAATGGGTGGTCGGGCTAATGGACGGATGGCACCACTACAAATGGATTTTTTAATGTGTGTGAGTTAAAAGCAGTGTTGCCATGCTGCAAAATGATTTGTTAAAATACATTGTAATCATAATTAAATTTTAATTTTGGGTGATATGTCAAATCCTTATTAATTTCTTGAATTTTAAATAGTTATATTGTATTGTCATTCTAAATAATATGGTTGAACTAAAAATAATGGACAGTGATATGGTTGAACTAAAAATAATAGAGAGTGATATATATATATATATATATGTATAAAGAATAGAATAGAATTGTTTTGAAAGAATTAAAAAGTAAATATTTTTATTAATAGTTTTTTTTTTCTGATAAAAACAACAATTTGGCATCACTAGTTCAAGCGTTTAATTTTCATAACATAAAACTGTGATATCATTGAAATATTACTACAGATACAACAACATAAATGTCTCTGAAAACATGTTGCAAGGACATTTATTGCGAGGACGTTATGATTACTTTGATTATTTTTTATTAATTAAATAGATGTAGATTTTTAGGTAGGCATATAGAATGAAAAACTAATGATTTTTATATTTAAAGTAATAACACTTTATTGACAGTGATATACATATTAAAAGATAATTATGAACAGAAAAGGTTGTCGCGACTCAACATTCGTATATTCAACCTTTTCCCTGTTGTATACATCGTTTCTGTTTTCCTTTTCCTTATCGATAGACACGTCACATGTGCTTAGTTGTCCTATAGACCGCATTGACCAAAACTTGGAAAATATTGACGCTTTTCTTTCTCATCACGTAAAACTAAAATCAGAGATTGACAATCAACTGGAAGACTGCACTTTACCGGCCACAATGAAAGTGGTAATAAAACAAATCATGCCATATTTCATGTATCGAGTGTTAATATAAGAAATAAGAAAGTTAATTACATGGGAATTCGGTGTATTGATATATAGTAACAAATTGCAATTTATTTGAGACAAATATGCTACAAATACGATAAACATAGCAGGCAAAAATTTTTCAGACTTACGATTACTTATACACTCTAAAAAAGGAATGGTTATATTGTACTTGTAGAAAAATATCGGTTACTTTAGCCAAATCACCCCACGTCATTAAAATGAATGCACCTTATTTTACTATAACCGAAATGTTAGTCCGCGCAAATGTACATTCGGTTGCCGTAACTTCATGATTGCATTTTTCATTTTGCCAAAAATGACCTTCGTTCATTTGTAACGGCAACTGAGTAAGTTGTTGTATTAACAATATAAGTGACAAATTGCAACCTCATGTCTATCAGCAGTTCGGTTGTCAGATTCTTGCATACAGATATAAAGAAACGTCAAAATTTTATACAAGTCCAAAACCATAGGAAATTCATTAATTCGAAATAAATATATAATTATTAAAAAAATAATAAATTAATTCAATACAAATTGCTCTCTTGTTAGTAGGGCTTCCAATCCCGGAATCCCGGAGAATATTACACTCTCAGAAATAAATTAAAATTCTAGCAATAAATTAACAATCATATTTGTCAAAATGGCATTAACAATTATCTATTGTTGGTATTAACAATAAAAATTGTTAATATTTCGAAAATGAATTTTGAAGCAAATTAACAATTAACTGTTATTTCGATTGTTGTATTGTTAAATTTTATATTTTATATTTTATATTTTATATTTTATATTTTATATTTTATATTTTATATTTTATATTTTATATTTTATATTTTATATTTTATATTTTATATTTTATATTTTATATTTTATATTTTATATTTTATATTTTATATTTTATATTTTATATTTTATATTTTATATTTTATATTTTATATTTTATATTTTATATTTTATATTTTATATTTTATATTTTATATTTTATATTTTATATTTTATATTTTATATTTTATATTTTATATTTTATATTTTATATTTTATATTTTATATTTTATATTTTATATTTTATATTTTATATTTTATATTTTATATTTTATATTTTATATTTTATATTTTATATTTTATATTTTATATTTTATATTTTATATTTTATATTTTATATTTTATATTTTATATTTT
This sequence comes from Dryomyza anilis, assembly GCA_951804985.1. Classification (NCBI taxonomy): domain Eukaryota; kingdom Metazoa; phylum Arthropoda; class Insecta; order Diptera; family Dryomyzidae; genus Dryomyza; species Dryomyza anilis. The sequence continues at coordinate 87,180 of OX638132.1, read as the reverse complement.
ATATTTTATATTTTATATTTTATATTTTATATTTTATATTTTATATTTTATATTTTATATTTTATATTTTATATTTTATATTTTATATTTTATATTTTATATTTTATATTTTATATTTTATATTTTATATTTTATATTTTATATTTTATATTTTATATTTTATATTTTATATTTTATATTTTATATTTTATATTTTATATTTTATATTTTATATTTTATATTTTATATTTTATATTTTATATTTTATATTTTATATTTTATATTTTATATTTTATATTTTATATTTTATATTTTATATTTTATATTTTATATTTTATATTTTATATTTTATATTTTATATTTTATATTTTATATTTTATATTTTATATTTTATATTTTATATTTTATATTTTATATTTTATATTTTATATTTTATATTTTATATTTTATATTTTATATTTTATATTTTATATTTTATATTTTATATTTTATATTTTATATTTTATATTTTATATTTTATATTTTATATTTTATATTTTATATTTTATATTTTATATTTTATATTTTATATTTTATATTTTATATTTTATATTTTATATTTTATATTTTATATTTTATATTTTATATTTTATATTTTATATTTTATATTTTATATTTTATATTTTATATTTTATATTTTATATTTTATATTTTATATTTTATATTTTATATTTTATATTTTATATTTTATATTTTATATTTTATATTTTATATTTTATATTTTATATTTTATATTTTATATTTTATATTTTATATTTTATATTTTATATTTTATATTTTATATTTTATATTTTATATTTTATATTTTATATTTTATATTTTATATTTTATATTTTATATTTTATATTTTATATTTTATATTTTATATTTTATATTTTATATTTTATATTTTATATTTTATATTTTATATTTTATATTTTATATTTTATATTTTATATTTTATATTTTATATTTTATATTTTATATTTTATATTTTATATTTTATATTTTATATTTTATATTTTATATTTTATATTTTATATTTTATATTTTATATTTTATATTTTATATTTTATATTTTATATTTTATATTTTATATTTTATATTTTATATTTTATATTTTATATTTTATATTTTATATTTTATATTTTATATTATTCACTTTTGTTCGGTAAAAATTTACGTTAAGCAATCATAATAAAATAAACCAATGTATATTTTTAGAGTGGACAGAAAAACATTTCTTTCAACTCGGTGACAATTTTGACGGATAGTCCTAAATGGCTGAATGCTCGTTGTGCTGCTGAATGTAGACCGTTTCGCCCGTGTAGTACAGCAGAACGCCTTAAGCAGACCCACAACTATTCTTGCTGGTTATAAGAAAAACTTTTGCATTGATTAAAAAGGCGCTGCGACCCACCGTTCAGCAGAGCATCTTCCTCGACAGCTTCACAACACTGAGTCTTAGATATCTGTACTCGTATTTGGCACACATACAGAATATCATGTATATGTCTTTTAATTGATTTTTCCAAACAGATCAATTTCGGACTTGTTGAAAAATTGTGGGGTAAAGTAGGAAACTTCAAATTTTATACGAAAAAGCTATTTTAAAACGTATTTATTAGGTAGCTTTCTTCTCTTTCTGTTCGGTACAAATTTTGTAATTGATTTTAAACCACCTTCGGGATGAGCTATAGTCTTGAGATTTTAAATATTGCCTCGAACTGGATGACAATGTAATATTTTCGATTTTTTATCATCCGGTTCATCATGGTTTTATCGTCATGGTTCCACATTAAAAACACTTTGAAACATGAATATTTTTCACTTTATTAATATTATGCCTTTCGAATTTTGTCAGACGAAAATCTAACTGACACAAAAAAATATAAAACGTTTTTAAGTGAATTTTTAGTATGATTTAAAATGAAATGTGGGGCGGATCCAATATAATCTATGGATCCTTAGTTCACAATAAAAAATATTTTTTATTATATATTTATTTTTTTATTGTTAAACAGCAATTTGTATTTAATTCATTTTTTTTATTAATATTCATATATTTAGTCTTTATTTTTCATGTTTTGTTTTTTTCATAACAAAGTCAAATATATTAAAGATAAAAATATATATAATAAGGTAATAAAAAAGAATGGTAATGCAAGAAAAAATAAGATGAAAAAATGTTTAAATTCATTAACATATCAGTAATTAGATTATAAAAAATTATAAAAATTGTGCATTTACTCGTAGTCAGAATATTCCAACTTCGTATACAAGAAGAATGTTGCAAGAATACTTTTATTTACATTTTAAGTAAATTCATATTTATGTTTATGATAGTGTTGCTGCAACAAGTTCACAAAAAAAATATTTTCAACAACAATTCCAATATCATGTAAGTACAAATAACCTTGCACAAAATTGTAAGTAATTTGTAAACATATTTTGTATTGCTTAAGTGATGTTTCTCATAAATAAATACCTCGAAAAATCCCATATGTGTGGTAGATTCACGGCTACTACTCATGAAATAGCTGGTCAAAAATAGACAGATTCCATAGATATTAATGCTTTTGCAGCAAAACTATTAATATTTTCTAAAGATCACACAAAGTGTCAAACATTTCACCTGAGTAATCTGCAGGTACACTGGTGTTTAGTTTTGTAATACTTTTCAAATATCTTTGGTTTTCTTAGTGCATACAAAATAGTTATGAAAACGATTAACTAGTTTTTATCTGTACACTCAGAAAATAAATCCATATTATAATTAATTCTATATTTTTCTCGAAATACAAAAGAAAACTATTCTAAAATAATAATTTCTTTTTTTTTTAATTAGAAGATGGAATTATATGTCTTCAAGCTATAATTTTAGAGCATCGTAAGTTGTCTGTCAATGATATTCTACGTTGCTTCTGTGTGTGGGTGGAACGTTGGTTTCATCTCATTGTTGAGTGCTGGAATTGCATTAGCGTTACATCTGAGTGGATAATATAAACAACATTAAACGTAGCAAAACTCATTTTGAAAACAAAAAGGGATACTCGGAATAATATTATTAAAATAAGTTGCCGCTGAATTCGTTATTGTCACTGCCAGTGCATCCGACGCTGGGTCGTCGTACGTCGCTCGTTGGTATAAGCCAAGGCGAGTGAACGTCATCGCGCTTTGTTAAAGACAATAATATGAGGAGTGGAAGTTCGGAACTTTTACTTGAACAGCAACAACAAGAGTTACGGCTAAGAAAAAAACGAGAACTGGCTCCAAAAAAGAAGAATGGAAATCGGCGCTTTCGAACGTGGCGCGACCGAGCACGCTTTTATGGTACATCGACGCTCGCGTTTTTCTCTGTGACGGCGGGTGCATCTCTTTTATTTTTGGTACCGCTCTATGTTGACCCAGCGATATCAACGCTGAGTCATGATTTCGTGGACCAGCCGACGCTATGCACAACTGTGCGACGTGAAGATTTAATCGGCATTTTTAACTGTTCGTGGAGTTCATGTCGTGAGGGATGCACATCTGATCTGTACCGCTGCGTCCATATCTATGTAACTTTTATAGAGCAGAACATCACGATACCAGAGAATACAACAGACTTCGGCAACTACACCTCCGAATTGGAACAGTCTGGCGAGGCGACATTGCTAGTGAACATAAAAGGGTGCGGTTATCCTCCAACAGTAACGTGTAAAACGTTTAACACCTACTACGGCGTCGAAGGCGCTATCTTTCCATGCTTCTACTCGCGCAAGAACAAGACGGTCGTGCTAACATCATATAATCACGATGATCAGGTAGCGGTAATTGTCAACTTTTTTGCAGTCCCATTTGTGATAACGGTGATCTCCTCGATCGCGCTCTGCATAATGCATTGTGATTGCAGATGCAAAAAAGACCGCAGCCATCGGCGGAATCGGCAACAGTGTAGAAGACCTCGTATAGACAATTTAAGGTACGTACCTTAACATCTGCCTTAAGGATGAGCAAATGCATTTTGAATAGTATGTAATTGTTATTTGTAGACTAAAAGTGACTGACAACTCACGTATTACAGCCTTACAACCAATTTATAATGACGTAAATGTTGTTAATTATAACGTTAAAAGTCAAATAGTGCCATGTTGCGCGTAGCTTGCCGTTCAGGCACAAATTCTCAACAATTGCACAACTGAATGCCGCCATAGAGTAAATTGGTCTTTCTTTTTATGTGAACATTAAAGACAGTTAATTATCCAAATCTATCCAAATCAAATTTACCCGTCTTCAGTGCGAAGTTTTAAAATTTACTCGCCAGAGATGCCAATTTTGTCAAATAAATTTACATTGTTAGATTTTTAATCGCCGGTATATAAAATATATCTGATATTTTTTTTTGTATTCTCACACAGATATTTTTAGTATTTAATATGAATTGACATCGATAATACGCGAATTATAAACTTCATTCTAATATGTATTTAATGTTTTCATTAAAGTAGTGAATTTCATTTCTGAATTGATTAATGAATGCAATTAATATCGGTTGCTATTAATTTAAATAATTTGATACCAATATCATCTAAATCGGTTAATCCATTAATTTTTTAACTTTTTCCTCAATGGACGAAATACGAGAGATTCTGATTTTACTACAATTATTTCGCATTTTTATTTCAGTTGCTTAGTATTTACCTTAACAAATATTAGGTACTAGCTGGACCCGTGCACGACTCGTGCAAAGATTTTGTGAATGGAGCGATTTTATTAATATAAATTTATATCAGGAACCCGTGTTTTGCTGTGGACATTTTTTATTGGTTTTATAGAATTCCGTAGAATTATTCCCGGTAGAATTTTTTCCCGTGGAATGCTTCCCTGTAGAGTTTTTCTAGTAAAAGTTTTAGTGTGATGAGTTTCGGTGTCTTGAGTATAGGTGTGGTGAATTTTGGTGTGGTGAGTTTTAGTGTGGTGAGTTATATTGTGGTTAGTTTTAGTGTGGTTAGTTTTAGTGTGGTGAATTTTAGTGTGGTGAATTTTTGGTGTGGTGAGTTTCATTGTGGTGAATTTTAGTGTGGTGAGTTTTAATGTGGTGAATTTTGGTGCGGTGAGTTTAAAGAAATTCGGGTGGTTGTTACCCCGGTGTGAAATATTTTGATATCACTATTATAACAGTTGACATACTCCATTATGAAAATGTACCTTCTATGGGGGGTGCCACGCCCAGTTGTCCAACACCGCCCACATTCGGCGAGACCGTTTAGAATGGTTAAATATAACGTTGACCAAAATGTCATTAAATTTGCTATCCCAATTGCTGATATAACGTGTTTTTAATTTTTGGGTTATATAGGAGGTGCCACGCCCAGTCCACCTATCTTAACGAGATATAGCATGAACTCTGCCCAGACCCAACATACATATTGTGTCAAAATTTGCAAAATTTGTTGTAGCTGCTGTAACTGCCAAGTTATATCGTTTTGAAAGTTTAGGCTGTATCAGAGGTGACACGCCCCTTTGTCCAATTCCGCCCATATATAGCCTATCATTTCGGATCAGCCGTTTAGACGGAGAAGTGGACAAACCGACAAAGAGATTTATTATATTAAATGAGAAGGAAGGATATGTAATAAATTTACTGTGGTAAAATTATACAATTTAAAAAAGATGTTTGACTAAAAGGGCTGCGCCCACTTCTTCAGTGGCATTTACATATATCATAAGTGGAATCATACTTGTTTAATATGATTATATAGTTCATATGAATTACAGAATTATGCACAAATATGCAATTCTCCGCGAAAATAAGTCGAATTTAATTTGTTAGTGTCAGTTTGTATTATTCTGTTGTCATAAATATTCAGTTGACAGAAAGCACAGTTAAGTAAAACTTAAGTGGAGGATATCGGGCACTTAAATTTTGTGCTCTGAAACGATTTTCCACACTTAAGTATAGTTTGAGGAAATATCGACACTAAAGTGCGCACTGTGAAACCGGGCCTTATAGTTTTTTTTTTTCGAAAAATCATTTTTTTTTCATATAGCCATTTTTTTCTAATTTCAAAAAATGTGTGTAGAAAAGTAGAGTTCTAATTTATACGGATTTGAATTGAAATTTACTAGACATCTCTGATAGATTTCAAAATTTAGAAAAATCACGTTTCTTTTTTAGAAAAATTAAAAAAAAAATAGTCGAAATTCACATGGCAGATTTTTTAATCTAGTAAAACTGTATACTCAGGTTTTGTACATTATGATTTTTTAAGAAATTTTTGACATACAACCATTTGTACCATGGTTGAAGTATATACATGTTAGTTCATCTAGACAGTTAGTTGCACTCTAAAAACTGAGTTTAAAATTACTACGTAAAAGTGTGTATTTTTTTGTGTAAATTTGCGAATTTTGTGCATATATGCGTATATGTGTATGCAAAAAAATGATTTAGACAATTATTGTTTAATGTTACAACTATTTACGTGTACATATACATTTTATTTGCATTTTTAAATATTTGTTGTGGAATATTATGCACAAAATGTTTAATTTTAATATGCCGAATGTTTAAAATCAAACACGATAAGTAAATTTACACATCATTGTTTACTTTGTTGACTTTTAAGCACATCTTGTTGAAAATTGCGACTATTAGTCTGTAATGAAAATGACGCCAAGCCATTCTTATTTATTCTAATTAAACAAGCTTGCAGTAAAGACATCTATAAACAATGGACATCGCTCAATTATAAACCAGAAGACAATGGTTTTATATACATTTTTAAATAAATTTTGTATTCATGAATGTTAAAGTGTTCTTGTTATTATTTTAACAATATTTTTAATAATTTTAGGTTGTGAACGAAATGAACAGGTACCATTTTTGCTTTGTGTGCATGAAATACCGTGGAGATCAATGCATTCATTTGCTTTTCTAATCTTCTGATTTTGATTATAAATTAAATTAAATAATACATAAATTTCAAATCAAAAATGCAATGATGTTCTCAGACTATACTTAAAACATTTCGGAAACGCAACCCGGACATATTAAATATTTTATGTTTAATTTTACACATATTTAATTTTTGAACTGCTTAATTTTACACATTTTATGTTTAAGTTTTACACCAAAAAAGAGTAATTTTCCACATTTTAATGTTTAATTTTACACACATTTTGTTTATTCTTAAAGTTTAAATTTAAACATTAAAGATTCATTTTTTAACGCGTGTTTGAAAATGCAACTACAAAGCTAGGAAACAAGTTGCCTCGCTTTATGATCGTAAAATTACACAAATTTTCTTTTGTGTGTGGCATACACTATGTTGAGAATGTCAATAACAAAATATAAAAATACAAACAATTAATTGTCAATTTAAACTTTATTTGAAGGTTATGTTTTTTGTAGTTTAATTTGGCTAATTTATTAAAATATCACACAACAAATTTACTTTCTCACTTTTGTTATAAGCTGCAATGTTCTTCGGGAGTCCATAGACAGCTTGAAAATTACCAAAATGTTGAAATTTATTTCATTTAAAATTTCGAGTTTCAATTTTTTTATGAATTTGTAAACAAAGCATTGATGTTTTGTATTCAATTTTTCGTAAACAAATGTTGAGTCTTTCAAACAGATTTCAAAAAAAAGTAAATGGCGCCGTATTTTTCAAGATGACTTAACCTGTATATACTTCAACCATGATTTGTACCTATGATATATATATAATTTTAAAAATTGATTATCTGTGATATACATTTGTAAAATGGAAAATTTAAATTCTTATTTTTTTAAATTGTATTGACTGCCGAGAGATAGCGCGGTATTGAAAAATGTTTCCTATGAAAATATGTTGTTAGTCCCAGCCCTGATTTGAACATGAGACCATTCGTCTAGTTGTACAACCCACTAACCTCTGAGCTATCGAGATATTGTTTAGGACTAAAAAATAAGTTGTGTAATTTTTTTTTGAATTTGAACAACGGGAACATTGAAAGGTCATTGAAAATAGTACTGGAAGGTATTTATATTGTACTGGGAATTTCAATATTAAATATTCCAAAAGTATTTCGAATATGCAATCTTGTGGAACTGTTTGCGAGGAAAAATATATGTAATCGAATTTTCTATATTTCGATAATTTACTGAGTTCTCGATTATTTCATCGAGAAAGCTAAAAACGAGAAAAGTGTAATATAAGTGACACCCTAATATCCATATAAATGTGTGGTTGAGCGTTGAAGGTGATAGAATATCGATCGCTTTTTAAACATTTCAAAACATATTTAAAGATGATTTTTTGCATGTCATGGTGAACAAAGCAGCTACAAGTACTATGATGTTATGTTACGTACGTATCTCAGTGATGCGACACAAATTATAATTTGTACACACAGGAAAATCCTCTTTACATTTTTTCATATTTGTTTCTCGCTATGGAAAAATCAAACTGCAACAAACATCTCATTACTAAATGTACTCTTTGATTAGCGTACATACAAAAAAATCCTATGGTAATATTAACCAAAATCTGGTCTAAATTAACAAAATATTTGTTAATATACGGTCAACAAGATATATTTGTTATATTTACAAAAATTTACAATTCCCATTTTTCATCGTTATATTAACAAATTGCCTTGTTCATTTAATAAATTACCTTTTTCTCATTAACAAAGTAAATTTGAATGATATACAAATTTATTTTGCTAGATGAACAAATTTATATTGTTCGATGAACAAATTTATTATGTTCAATAAACAAATTTTCTATAAACAATTTTATTTTGTACTATAAACAAATCTATTTAGTTTCAAAAATATTTTTGTTAGTACGTCCTGTGCCTATATAATAAGGAGAAAACATTGTGTGTTAATTTCCCTTCTTATTATAAAGTCACATGTAGACAAATACCCTCATCTTGCAAGATCCCTATGATGGAAAATTGTAAAATCGTGTCTTGAAGGCTTCTTATTACACAGTGTCGTGCCACTTTGATTTTAACCCCATCTTCCTCCAGAACAAAGTTGCTAAAATCTTGAGACTCCTTCAGTATTCCATACAAACTATTTAAAGTGTATTTTTTATATTTTATAATATTCTGAATCTGCACTACATTTTAATAATGCAGTGCAAACGCTAACACAGCAGAACATAATGGAATGATCCGAAACGTCATGACGCGTTGTTTTTTTCTGAAAACAAACAAATAGTCCCTTCAGGCAACAAATTAGTTTTGTTGGTATAACAGTTCATTATTTAGATTTTACAAAAACCATTGTAATTTTAACGAAATGGTAAATCATAATTTTGTAAATGAAAATTTGTAAGACATTCAAGTATTTGTAAATATAACAAGTACTGGAAAATGACTGGTACGGATAACAAAATGTTTGTGAGAAGAACAAAAAGTTTAAAAAATCGCTGTTTAATAAACAAAAATTTGTGTAATGTAATTTGTGTGTACAAGAAACTGTTGCTAATGTAGTAGGTTGTTGTCAAAAATGTTATGATTGTTTAATTACCAACATTACGGAGATTTGCGTATAAGTCCAATTTTCAAAAAAAAAAAAAAAATTATCCACGTGTCTATACAATATCGTGATTAAAATAGAAGTATTACGCCCTCTTAACTACTTTTTTAATTGTGCGCCAATTTATTTATTTATTTATTTATGGGCATTTTACTATAAGAAATTCTAATGTGGCAATAATATTTAGTATTTTAAAAATAAGGTATACAATTCATTATCCCACATGTGACGTCACTTTCCACACTAAATAATATTTTAACCCTAAAACAATATTTTAATTCAATTTTATTTTTTTACAGTGATACATCTATATCGACACGGGTTGACATGTTAACACCAGCGATTGAAGTCTACAAGCCACCTCTCTGACGTAAAGATGACACGGTGGAGAGCAATTTAGGTAATCCATCGATCAGTAGTGATTTTTAGCAGATGCTTATCACAACAGCCGAGCTGAACACGGATAATCTATTTGTTCTTCCATCATAGTGTCAATCGAACCAACACAAAAAACACAACATATACCACTACAATAAGAGGAAACACTCGTAAAAATTATCAGCGTAATTTATTAAAGAATCTATTAAGATAATTATGCTAATTAATTAATATTTTAACGAAATCCAAAAAATTAATAAAATTATGTACACACAAAAAATGTTCTCTGCTAATATTTGCAACAAACAATTGAATGTTTGCAGTAAGTACATTAAGAAACCAAATTGAAGTCGCAAATTTTTAAACATCCATTAGGTAAAAATAAGCTTGCAGCAAAACTATTAGAATATTTTAAATATGACATATACAAGATGTTTGCAACAAGTAAAATTAAATTGTTATATTTACAATAGAGGCACGGAAAACATATTGATATGAATAGACTCGCGGCTTATTGCAGCAAAAGTGTTAGCTTATTTAGTCATTTAGATAATATAAAAAGGATGTGGTTGCTCTGTGTCTGTACGGTCGAAAATATGGTGGCGTCCCAGTGTTCAAGAATTCAAATTTAGACTCACATAAGTCTCTTTTCTAATTACCAACGTAATTAGAAGAGAATGCTGACTACAATGAAATATAAAGTTGACTAAATTTTGAAAAATACAAATACAAAAATATGGCTATTCATGTTTTTATTGTCAGTTTTGTTTGGAGTAAAATGGAAATACTTGTAATTTATATATATATATATATATATATATATATATATATATATATATATATATATATATATATATATATATATATATATATATATATATATTTGATATATGTATACGTATTTATGAATGAATGTATGCTACATATCGGTCCACAGAAGCTTAAGCAAACAAAAACACTAAAATTATCAATAATAAAAAAATATTAAATAAAACCGAGTATGGAATTAATCTCGGCATTCCAAAATCTATTAAAAACGATACTAACATTTTTTTTGGGCGCCTAAACTTGATTCTGGAACACTGTGCGTCACCTCAATGCCACACTAAGAAAACAAGATGGTCTTGCTGCAAATATAAGGTTAAATGTATGCCTTCTAGCAAATATTTAAACATAAGTTTGAACAAACTTACAGCAAAACTCTTAGTATTTTTTAAATATGACATATGCAGATAGTTACAAGATGTTTGCCATAACACTAATGAAAATTGTGTTATTTACAATAGACTCACATCAAACATCCTGAGTTCTTGGACATTTGAAACAAAACTGTGGGCTTATTTGACTAATATATTTTCTTACGCTGGATTTATCCACAACAGATTAGTAAATCTAATGGTGTAAAAAAGTGTCAACTTAAATATTATATTTTAATGGTAAAAGAGAAAATTAAATTTCGTGGAATTGAAATTTTCAACACGTGATGGAAAATAATTTCTTTTCAGAGTTTACTTTGATGACAGCAGCTACGAGCCAACTTGGTTCATCCGCGAAGAAGTCTCAAGTCGTTCTACAATTAGAAGGATTTATAAGCACGATGGCGATGTATATCAAGAATACTGTTTTAATTCTAGAATAATTAAAAACCATTTGATACCATTTATATCAATTCAATAAAAATTACTCCGCGAATTCTTATGTAGTACAGAACTTTTTCCAAATATTTGTAACATGTTTAATTGATGGTTGATATATATAATCATAAATTTGAAAGATGGTTGCTAGCAATATTTGTCGTATTTGTCGGATGTTTGACAGATGGTTGTCTCAAAGACGATCTAAAGAATTAGTAAATAACTTGATATTTAGGGCTGTGATATTTCTGGTAATCATATTTGTTTTCTTAGTGCATAAGTAAAAATAAGAATTCATTTCAAGACATGGCGGAAAATTGTTTCTTTTCAGAAATACTTTTTATATATTTTGTTATACGATACTATTACAAGTCAATGGTAAACTTCAGATTCTGTATTAAATTGTAGTAGTCATTTGAGTACATATATAATACTCCCATCTCAAATAGTGAGAGAGCTCGGCCTAGGTTCTTCAGAATTTCTGCGTTAAACTATTATATTATTATATGATATTTAAATAATTTTTGCTGCAATCGATGTGCGTAATCGTATTTGTCGCATATTTGAAAGATGTTTGCAAGTAAATATATGTTTAGGTCTGTAGTACTTGTGGTAAATATCATTGTTTGATTATTTTATTTCTACTAAATAAATATAACTTACCACAAAAATTTACTTATTCCTTTACACTTTAAATTATTATTATGTGCAACCAATAGTATTTTATAAGTATGAAACACTTAATTTGTTTCATAAAATATGTAAGTGTTGTTTTAATAATTGAGCAGATAATTTGAATTAAGTTTTATTCGAATATATAACAAAAATAAAAATATTATATATCATTAATACAAAAAATGGATTTGAGTAACTTGTATTTGATTAAAAAAAAACTGAAATCCGACTCGGACAAATTATTTTTTTTAGCGAATTTATATATTATACTCGATGGAGACCAAGATTTTGAAGAAGAAAGAAAACAAAAAAACATTTGATTATGAGTGTTTAATTCTTATAAAATTCAACAACATGTTTATGTTAAATGTATGGTAATTTGGTGCGCTTGTCAAAATACCTCTATATAACCAAAATGTTCAATATGGCATATATTTATAGAGTATAGTGATACTTTGTAATATACAGTTTTTCGTTGATATAATTCATTTGTCCAAATTTAATCTTGATCGGACAAGTGGGCGTGGTACCTCCCATACAACCAAAAATTGTTGAAATTGCTAATATTAGTATAAATGGTCGTTCGCTGAAATGTGAATTACTCCGTAGAGGGAAAAGAATGCAAAATTGTCAGTGTTTTGAAAAGCATAATATGTGTACTAAATAACAATATAATCAATTTAGCCGGAGCGTGCCCGGAACGTTTTTGTTTTCATCTTTGTAAATGAAAAATAATTTAAACGAGTTGGGAAAGTTAGGTCACATGGGTAAGTTCGGTCACATGGGGCGGATTTTTATAGTCGGTCGGGCCCGACTATGGAATACCCTACACCTTTGGTGGGGATATTAACCCTCAGAATATTATTCATATATCAGAAATTTACGTCTTATATCCCCATAAATTAAAAAAAATTATATAAAGTATAAAAAACTAAAAAAAATAAATTTGAAAAATTTATAGGACCACGCCTATATTTAAAAATTTGAAAGGCTAATATTTCATAGATTTGATTTTAATAATTTACGGATCAAATTTCCACTATGAAAACCCGGGAAATAATTAAAAAAAAAGTGTGCGGATCACGCCCATTTTTTGACCACATATTTTTAGGTGAATTCTAACAAGACGTTTTAAATTTTATAACTATACCTTGAATACTTTTCGAGTTATTAGTTCCGAAAGAGTTATATAAAAGTGACTTGTATGGGAGGTGGGCGAGTCCGTTGACCGATTTGGCTCTTTTTCAAACTCAGTTCCTACTTTTGGATAAAACATGTTGAGACGAAATTTCATCGCATTCTGATCAGTATTTCTCAAGTTATTCTGTATTCGGACAGCAAGACAGCGAGACAGCAAGACGGACAGACAGACGGACATGGCTAAACGGACTCGGGTAGTGATGCTGATCAAGAATATATATACTTTTCCATACCGGACACGCCTCCTAAGGCGCGTTACAATATATGCACAAAGTTAATATACCCTGTACCTCATAGGTGTAGGGTATAAAAATATATACACTACTGAATTTACTTCAGTATTTTTATTTTATAAAGTATGAAAACTTGCGCAATGAAAGTATTACAAAAACTTTATAAATTCCAGATGTAGATAGCTGCATTATACAAAATATTTTTATTGTTTTTGAAATATACGTGTAAAAATATTTATCACAAATTTGACAATATTTGTACCCTACACTAAGAGTGAAAAGGGTATATTCAGTTTGGTACGCCGTTTGTAACACCCAGAAAGAAGCATATTCGGTATGGAAATATTCTTGATCAACATGACCTCCTGAGTTGATATAGCGATGTCCATCTGTCTGTCTGTTGAAATCAGGATTACAGAACAACTACAAGAGCTAGATGAATGAAACTACTAATTTCGATTACTTATAAGTGACTCACAAATTCGATCAAGTGTTTTGAAATCTACGGAACAATTAATTTTTCATGTTTTCCGAGGCAACCAAAAACTTCGAACATGTATTTTTTATAAATGGATGTGTGTTTGTTTTTCAAAATGAGTTCAAATTCCAAACTGTTCCATCAATAAAAAGTTAATTATAAAAGTTAAAATTATTCCATGTGATTAGATGTCTTAGTTTAAAGATATTGTTGCTGTGTTGCGATTAAACAAATAGTGCTCTAATTTTAATCGACATGAAAATACTAAAGGAGTTTTCAATCATGACAACGAAATTATGATCGCAAAATATTTTGAAAGAAATTATCAGGTTACTTTTAGATGGCCATTCCCACCGAGTAATAGGTAAATTAAGAGGTTCTCTTAAACCTTTGAGTAATTGCAGAACAAACTTTATTGTTGATTGTACTCTGTTTCAAATAAATATTATGGTCACTGAGGATCATAGTATGGTTATGTGAAATCATAATATTGTCCCTGAGGACCATAGTATGGTTGTATGAAATCGTAATATGGTCACTGAGGAGCATATTAAGGTTTATATTATTATCAGTGAGGATCATATTAGACATATCCTTTGACTCCTTACAACCAGAAACCCAATCATAGTATGAGGCGCTTTAAATATGATCACGATAACTATGTTTGTGGTGATTATATCCGTGAATTATCAAATATGGTCACTGAGGAGCATATTAAGGTTTATATTATTATCAGTGAGGATCATATTAGACATATCCTTTGAGTGCTTACAACCAGAAACCCAATCATAGTATGAGGCGCTTTAAATATGATCACCACGACTATGTTTGTGGTGATTATATGCGTGAGTTATCAAATTGAATTTTCCATTTTCCATAGAAATTTAAATTTTTATTGAACATTTTATTTTGATTGCATAATTGAATTTAAAAATTGAATTTTTAGTGAAAAATTGAATTTTTAGTGAAAATTTGAATTTTTACGGAAAAATTGAATTCAAAATTGAATTTTTAGTGAAAATTTTAATTTTTACGGAAAAATTGAATTTTTATTAAAAAATGTATATTAAATTTTTTGAATTTTTATTAAAAATTGAACTTTCATTGAAAAATTGAATTTTGATTGAAAAATTAAATCTATATGGAAAATATTATTTTTATTGAATAATTGAATTTATATTAAAAATTTGCATTTTTATTGAAAAATTGAATTATTTATAGAAAAAATTTAATTTTTTAGTGTTAAATTGAATTTTTACTAAAAAAAAAACTGACAATTCGGTCATTTTGACAGGATTTATGAAACGAAAAACAAAATGATCATATCGTCACTGTCATGCCAAAGAGGCGAATGTGCATTTTCAAAAATGTTGGGAAATCAAATTTTAAAGTTTGAAGTGCTTTAAAAATTAGCAAAATTTAGATTTTGTTAATTCTTTTCTGTTATATTGATTTATTAGTCAATTATTATAACGTCTATAAAATATTTACGGATTTGAAACACTTACTGAATTATAAATACGGATTTTGTGAGGCTATATCCTGACCAAAGCAAATATTTTCGTTTTTTATGCTATAACTTTTTATTAGCGCAACATGAAATAGTAATGTATAGGAATTAACTGTTTGTTTTTGGCATCATTAGGAGATACAGTGCGACTCACAGAAGATACAATGTAAATCGGGCATTATGCGTGAACAGCGTGTCAAGAGAAAACATACGGAATTTATTTCACTTTTCACGCAAAAGTAAATTTTTCCCCAACAGTGCAAAACTGTTGAAAAACAGTCATATGCAACCGAATGCTTGTTATATAATTTATAGACTCTTTTTCAGATGATATATGCTTTATAAGCATTTATAATAAGTGAAAGTAATGTTTATAGATCTTGGTTGGTTTTACGCAGGTAGAAGAGAACAGAGAAGTGAACAGAGATAATAAGAATAAAAGTGAGTGAGTAAAATATAATAATTAAAAAATAAAGTTAAAAAAAAATTATAACTAAATTACACACAATTAAAAATACACATTTTTTTATTTTAAAAATTTCACGCAAAAGGAAAAAATCAAGAGTTTCCACTGTTGAATCAACAGTAATATTTGGAGTTGTTGGGTACGAAATGTTGTTGCCATAACGATTTATTTTTTTCGGTGTACAAAAACTGAGTACACAGTGTTACTAGATTAAAAAGGAACTATTTTCCCTGTCAATTTCTTCTTTCTTAAAAAGGAGAATAAAAAATATATTTTTAATAGTTTTCGTCATTGGTTTTGAAATATGTTGACTAATTCCTAGAAAAAATTAGCAAGTTTCATAAAAAGTCTTCTAAATATATACAGTTTTAATTATATATTTATTTTTAATTTTACCCATATATAAGATTTTACGAATAACAAAATGATAAAAGAGCAAACTACTCGTCAGCATCATCAAATTGAAAGTAATTTACATCATCTACAAACAGTGTATCCGTATTTTTGGATTCAATCATGTCATCTGGATTCTTTTCAGCTGCAGCCAACTCAAGAGCTGGGTATATAACATACCGTGGGATTATTGGTGGCTTGATCGTTATACGCGTGCGATTCATACTTTGCTGCTTATCAAGCATACTTTTATAAAGATGAGGGAACTTTTTTTCAAATTCTACTTTTATTTTTAAAAGGCGATCTAGCATATCTGGTGTAAGCACATTAGTGTGTGTGGACAATATCGGAGTTGGAATATCCCGTCTGTAGCGCCCATCCCTTAAATACATCTCATAGCTGCCGCCACCTTGGAATAGGGGGTGGTGAAGATCATACGGTTTATATAGCCAAGGATCATCGTTGTGAGCAGTTGATTTTAGGCTCATGAAAGGATGTAGTATAATGTCATCAAAATTGAAAAGAGAGCTGACTTCCTCTGGATTTTTAGAAGGTTTTTGAGAACTAATACGTCAGTAATTCATATTGATATGTTGATGAAATGCGGTGGTAATTGACATTAAATGAACACATGGTAATGAAACAAAAAGAAATTAAATGATGATGAAATTAAATATTGTAGTTAATGATACATATAGTATATAGGCATTTAAACGTTGATATATTCGTAAAATGTGATTAAAGTTTATTTAAATTACTATAAATTGCAAATAGTTGATATAAACTTCGAAAAGGTCTAGAAAACCTTTAAACAACTAAATATTCATTTCGTATACATTACATATTATGTACCGATTTTGGTCGGCTAATTTTTATTATTTTAAATCATTTATACTGCATTAATATTTGGAAGCACTTAGACTTTGCGTTTTTGAATTCTATAACCAACCACACTTGGTATTCTTTTCGTAAGACCCAAGAGATCTGTCTTTTTTTCTTTATCCAAAGGTTTCTGCGAATCTTTTACTATATCATCAAAAATAGTATTTCGAAAAACTTTTGTATTTGTTTTGGGTTCATTTAAATGTTTTTTAACACCTTTAGTCCCGAGATGACTTCCTCGGGGTATACCTTTTGTAACGCGTTTATTTTTTCGCTTTTTCTCCCTTTTTGTTAAGTTGTTGTTGATATCTTGTAAACTATTTTCAGAAACATTATTCATGCGGAATTTATCGCGCATTATATATGGTGCAAGCGTTTTAACTAATTCATAATATTTTCCCTTTTCTAGCATATGTGAGTTTAAATCTTCCGAGAGATTGAATTCATTTCGCATCCTCAGATCTGATTTGTTAGATAGCGCATTCCTCTTTGGGGTATTTAAAGAACTGGCATCGTACTGATTTTTACACAACATTTATTAGTTTCATCACTTGGTATTGAAAGAATCAGTTTTCCGCTTTTTGTTGTAGATTTGAATTGCAAATAGTTCAAATAACTTGGAAAAGGTCTAGAAAACCTTTAAAGAACTAAATATTCATTTCGTATACATTACCTATTATGTACCGATTTTGGTCGGCTAATTTTGATTATTTTAAATCATTTATACTGCATTAATATTTGGAAGTACTTAAACTTTGCGTTTTTGAATTCTTGAACCAACCACACTTGGTATTCTTTTCGTACTACTTTTAACAGGGCTAAAGGTAGTCGATTTTATATTTCCTGTTTCCGAAATACTGCGTAAATTAATTAAAAGACCCAAGAGATCTGTCTTTTTTTCTTTATCCAAAGGTTTCTGCGAATCTTTTACTATATCATCAAAAATAGTATTTCGAAAAACTTTTGTATTTGTTTTGGGTTCATTTAAATGTTTTTTAACACCTTTAGTCCCGACATGACTTCCTCGGGGTATTCCTTTTGTAACGCGTTTATTTTTTCGCTTTTTCTCCCTTTTTGTTAAGTTGTTGTTGATATCTTGTAAACTATTTTCAGAAACATTATTCATGCGGAATTTACCGCGCATTATATTTGGTGCAAGCGTTGTAACTAATTCATAATATTGTCCCCTTTCTAGCATATGTGAGTTTAAATCTTCCGAGAGATTGAATTCATTTCGCATCCTCAGATCTGATTTGTTAGATAGCGCATTCCTCTTTGGGGTATTTAAAGAACTGTCATCGTACTGATTTTTTACACAACATTTATTAGTGTCATCACTTGGTATTGAAAGAATCAGTTTTCCGCCCTGCATGTACTGCAGTTGATGTGCTTTTGTTAGATATTTACTATCGTAACCTTGCTGTGTCATATTGTTTAGCCAAAATGTATGTTCTTGATTTCTAATAGCATTTGAATCATCCGAATGAAAATCTTCAAACGGACGACCCGTCCGCGTCTCAGTCTCTTTCAAGAACCTTTTTTCGCGCATCTTCTTATCTATGCTGGACAAAATATATTTTTTACACTTCTCGCAACAATCGAACACGTGCTCTTTTACCAATGCCATTAACTTGGTGAAAGTAGGTTCCAACAGGTTTGCGGCAGCTAGCTTGTTGTGATGGTTGGATGGTTCGGAAGTGAAATATGGCAAGGATTCCGCAAACATTGATGCATGTTGTTTCTGTGCGGTTTTTGAAGTATATTGTCCAATAACCAATGGTTTATTGTATGCATCGTAAGTAGGCAATGGTAGTGCATCGTTTGAATAGAACACCTGTCGGTGTGTCGGTTGATACGTTTTGTAATTTGATGGTGAAATTTCCGCTTTAAAGAAAGTTTGTGTTTGTTTTTCAAATGTAGGATTCGATAATTTTTGTTCCTGGGATGATATCTCAGAAAATTCTACATTTTTTTCAGAAACAGCTTCGCTAGTGTACTCATCACCGATTATTTCTAAGGGTTGCTGATTAACTTGTTCCAATGCTTTTTGTATATAAACTGCATTATGACGCCTTAAAGCTTCTGAAGGATCTTCATTTTCTCGAAGAGTGATCTCTTTAATGGAGTCTTTATACGTTTTTCGTAAAGCGCTAAGAGAACTTTCGTCAATCGATTCTAGAGTGCTGTACCTCGTGTTGCGCTTTAGGCGGTGTTTCCTGCTAAAACTATTGAGCCCTACCTTAAAATCATTAATTCGTAACCTATTTTTTGCTAACCTCGCAGGATGATCAGTGTTAGTTCCTGTTGATATTCGACATATTGCTTCAGGTGTTGTAGGTGATGTAATTGGTTGATGCTGTTGCCAATCGTATGTTGTTGTAGTTTGTGGATGACTAGGTACCGCCGTTAGTGTCTGAAATGCGTCTCCTGTTAATGATGAGTTCACAAAAAAACAAATAAAGTTTGATGAGCATGAATGATTGTGCATTTATGTTTGATTTTGTGGTTTTCTATTTGTAATACGAGTGATTAATCGTTGTATTTTTCTAAAACTTTTCTACATACAACTAGTTTTCTTACCGTAAAAACTTGATGTTGTCTTAGCATTTCATCAATTTCATCATTCCCAGAAGCCGTTCTATAACCACCCCCAGTGTTGTATGCATTAGACCCATAGCCACCTCCTCCGTACATTCCACCTCTGCTGGGGTAACCACGCCCCGACCCATAGCCCACTGAGCCACCGTAATTATTGCCAGCATTGCCATATCCACCGCTGTAACTACCAGCTGTGTATGCATTACCGTAATTTCCTGGATAACCACTAGGTCCGTATAAAGGATATCTACCGCCTCCTTGGTTATAATAATAATTAATTATTGTGGGAGATTTATTTTTTTTATCTTTTTCTTTATGTTTTCCGCTATCACCGAACAAATCCCCGAAAATATCTTCTCCTGCTCGTTGAATAGAATGAGATTGAAATGGATTATGATTGTGACGAAAAACACCAAAAAGATTACCTTTGTGCCGAGCCTTCCCAGCATTTTCTTCCATTTGAGCTGCGGCTTCGCCAACTATATGTTGTTGTTGTGGGTCTTCCTGTATAATCACAGGATTCTGATTTGAAATATTGTCCATTTGCCTTGTCATGTCCACATGTACCTTTTGTTCGGGCAGCATTTGGTTACTAGAGTGCATCTCGATAGGTGTTTTTGATTGATCATGAGCCCATGAGCGTATGTTCGGAGTTTGATTTTGCTGCTGATCATTTTCAATCCATTGCCGTTGACTGGCAATGTGCACATGTGTTTGACCATGGTTTTGTGGCAATTGCATGATTTCGAGATTATGTTGCACTTGATTTTTTTCTGCTGCATCTCGTTGTATGTCTTCTAAAAGAGGTGTTAGTTGTTTTGGTTCCACCCATATACAACGATTTTGCTCCATTCGGTTTGCTTGAGTTTCCTTTTGGTTGGTTCCAAACCATTGACGTTGTTCTGAATTCTTCATATGATCGTGGTCTAAAATTTCTTGGGGAGCATTAGCCCATTGTCGTGGAAAATTATCATTTACTTGACCGTTGTCATTAGTATGTTCTTCATTATGATTAGCCCATTGACGATTTATAGAGCTCTGTAAAATATCTTTATGGGTGTTTTCATTTAATGCTCCTTGATCAGACCATTGACGTTGATTATTTTCACTTAATTTTTGTTGCGGGTTTTCAGCCCATTGACGAAATTCAGAAGTACGCTGACTCGTGTCGAGATTCGTATTTCTTTGACTATTGGTTAATACATTCCGAATAAGAGTATCAGCAACTTTTTGTGATTGTTTCTCATCTACAATCCATTGTCTATTCCTAGAAACATTGTCATCAACTATACTTTCAGATCGATATGGAGAATACATTGTAACATCCCGATTATTTTGATCATTCTTTATCCAAGGCATTTCTGGGCCATTCGCGTTGGCCATGCGATATGCATAAACCATCATTTTAGCTATGTCTGACTTAGTCATGTCTTGCAGTGGTGATTCCGGTTCTGAACCCGTTTGTCGCTTCACTGGAGTAACATCCGTCAAAGTTTTTAAGTGCTGTTGTTCCTTAACCAAAGCCTTCCGTAACAACTTCTGAACGTACTCATCGTTGAGAGCCTCATCTAAATCAGAGAGCGTAATTTTATGAATGGGAGTATTGCAAAGATGATAATTAAGTTTGTATGGAGATTTCTTGGAAGTCTTAACATTTTTATTATCGGAGGCAGCTCTCAGTTCTTTTGCTTGCCGTTGAATCTTTTGTAGCAATTGCAGTTCTTCGACTACTTTATGTTCAAATTCAAGTAATTTAGCTTCAAGATGTTGATCCTCGAGTGTTTTTGATTTCCCCATATGATGATTATTGAGATTAGGAGCTAAACGGAACCAAAGAATTGGAGTGTTTTTATGATATATGGCTTCCGGCATTGCTGAATTAAACATTTCGTTGGACATTTTCTCTGGTGGGCTTCTAGTGTTTGACTGAAAGTCATTTGTGATTGGAGGTTGATAACCATCAACATCTGGTTTAATGCGTACCTCTGACATTTCAGATGCTGCAGTTTCATTCGGTACTGTTTCATCTAATTGCGTATTCTTCACGGGGTTTAAATTAAAAAGCTTTGTCCATGGTCCTTGATCCGGAGGTACCCAAGCCGAACCCAGCATTGTGCTACTGAATGGCTGGAATGGAGCCAATTGTAAAGTTTGTTTTTGATCTTCTTCAGGGCGCTCCAAAGCAGCACCCACCATATTGTTAGGTAGTTCTCCGAAATTAAATGGTATCATTGTTTGGCTCAGTAACCCATTTTGATTAGTAAATGTGTCTATTATGGATTGTCCTAAAGTTGTTTGAGACAGCAATTGTGTCGGATCAGGCCATTGTTGCTGCAGAAATGCATCTGATGTCTGGGATAATAATTCTGGTAGATTTTGGGCCTGTTGTACTAGTGATTGACCAAGTGATTGACCAACAATTGGAGTCTGAGACAAAAGCTCAGTTAGATTCGGTACTTCTGGTAAATTGGGTAATAGTGGAGAACCATTAAACGTTTGGCCCATATTATCTGATAATATTTTCATATTTTGCATAGCTTGTTGAACAATATCACCGCTCGATTCGGCCATTTGCCGTGTAGTACGTCCATTCAATTTGGCGCCTGTTCTTGGAGAAATGGGCTTATTGTCGTCCGCCAATACCAGCACTACTTGAGATGATGCTGCCTGTGAATCTAATGGAGCACCAAGAAGCTGCTGAGCTGGAAATGTGTTAATTAAAGAGGTCACGTATGGAAACAATATTTGAAGCCAATTTAACCCGAATCTTGGCCCAAATAATCCAAAAGGCTGACCAACTGTCTGAGAAATTAAATAATTAATTAAATAAAAACATATAAATTTAAACATGTCTACCTCATCTTGAGAAACTTTTGGATCTGCCTGACTGACATCTGTTATCGAAGTCTCTGTATCCACCGCCTCTGATTCTGTATCTGCGCTTTTTACATATTTAATAGTCACAACCAGCACAAGTAATAACACTATATATGAATGCTGTAGCAAAATTAGAATGGAATAATAAAAAGTGTGAAAAAGGAAGTATTTTTATCTACTTTTATCTATATAAATATAAAATATATATCGTATGTTGAATTACGAGTCGAACAGTCGCTTATTCGAATCATCGCTGGTTTGAATACGTCTACAACGTTAAAAAAATATGAAATAAAAATATTTTTTAATACAAAACGTTTTTATTGTGAACTTTAAGGATACCGCCCCTCGTTTCATTTCAAATCATCCTTTAAATTCACCTTAAAAACGTTTTATATTAAAAAATATTTTTATTTCATATTTTTATTTTTCTTATTTTTGTGTGTCAGTTAGATTTTCAAAATTCGAAAGGCCTAATATTAATAAAGTGAAAAATATTCATGTTTCAAAGTGCTTTTATTATGGAACCATGGCGATAGATGATGAACCGGATGGCAAGAAAACTATAATATTGCATTGTCATCCAGCTCATCGCGAAGGTAGTTTAAAATCAATTACAAAATTTGTACTGAACAGACAGACAAGAAAGCAACATAATAAAAACGTTTTAAAAAAATAGTTATTTTTGTATACTCAGCAGTAAATGTACAACAAATCAACCAAAAAAAGTCATATTTGAGATTTTACCTTTTTGATTTTTATGATATTTCGGCAACTGATAAAGAGTATAATAAGGGCCGTTTTCACAATGTTACGTTAAAATTTCTCTGTAGGTTTGTTAACTGGAAGATAGCCTAACTTTCAGAATAAAGTTTCCGTTAAATATATTAATTTTCACCAACACACATTATTTAACTTCCGGCATGATACAAATATATACAGGTACGATCATTCTCACATTTTTTTCGAATGTTTACTTTAGCAAAACAAAATCGACAATTAAAAAAAAATCTAATATAAAATTCTTTAGAAATGAAAAATAATTATCAAGGTTTGCTTTCAGATAACGTAAAAATGTTCTCAAAATAATCAAAACAAAATCTGAAAAATAATGTTCATTTTTTCTTTGAACATAAACTTCAATTTTTGAAAATTTGAATTTGAATCAAAACAAAATATTCCAACATTTGTAAAAAAAACGTTCCTAGTGTCAGAGTGATCGTACCTGTAGCGCGATTCCCTAACACCGTATCGACAAAAATCGATATCGTTAACTACAATTAACGACAAATATTGTTAGGAGGTATTCCGTACACAGTTCGCTATGATATTTATCGTCAGCTGTCATCGTTAAGAATTTACCGAAAATTGTCGATACGATAGCGTTGAAAATTTTTTGGTTGTTAGCAAGCTTACTTTTCAACGATTTTACCGATTTTTATTGTTAAAAATCTTTCCGAATTTATTTGTCTACGTACAATGCAATGAAAGTTAGGGAATCACTTTTTTCATAACGATCGCTATCGCAAGCGACAATTGTCGGTAGTTAGCGATATCGAATATTATCGTTATGGAGTTATGGAATCGCGCTACTGTATATATTTGTATCATGAATTCCGGTTAGAACGATATTGTAATAGATTTTCTGTCATATCTGGCAACTAATTGACATAAATAAATTAATTCAAATTTAATTTTTCAAATTTAAAAATTCATGAAATGGCGAATTCGTTTCTCGTCATAACATGATTGGATATTGCGACGACAGATTTGCAATGGCAATAGACCATTTAGCTAATATTTTACCTTATGATATTTTGCGACATTGCATTTTGGTATTTCGGGAACAATTTTATGCGCAAATTTCAGCATAATGTTTTCAATAGATTGTCAAAATCTGTCTGTTATAAATATAACGGAAATATGTTCTATCGGTTTAAGTATTAAAAATTGAAATGACAAACAGATATAACAAATGATTGTGAAATCGAATTTTGCGCAAACTTCTGTTTAAAGTGGAAGTTAATATTTAACTAGATATTGTGAAAACGGTCCTAAGAGTGTAAATAAAATGATAAATTTGGTGTGAAATGGCCCGTATACGAAATAAATACTGTCAGATTTGGTGACGAAAATTGAATCATTTTTATTAATAAACATGGGATTTCATTTCGAGATGTTCATTTCTTTTATATGTCAATTTAAATCCATTATTTTTTGCGAGAACTAAGTTGGTAGATTTTCGTAAAAAAAATTAAATCATATCTTTGGACATATTTGGAACTACCAATTCATTCCGTTGAAAAGATAGGTATACATAGGTTACTCTTATGTTCGGTTGGGACTGCAAAATATATCAAAGATTCATACAAAATTTGTCTCTTATAAAATAAATGATGGATTAAAGCACACTTCGAAAATACTACTATAATTGTTATTAGGCATGATAATTGCATATATATATACATACCTGCATCCCTGAATCGTTTAAAACGATTTCAATTTATTATAAACACTATTATTTTTATTATTTAATGTATTATGATCCTTATTTGGAACTACTTATTTGATTATAAATTTAGGACAACCGAACACGATCACTTGCTTTTAATGTCTGACTATGATGGTCTATCTGTCGTGCAGAAATAAACTTTTGATTTAAAACAAATTTAACACGTCAGGTATTTTGTATATTACTACTACGAGTATAGATTTAAAACAGACAGCGATTAAAAAACGCAACGTATAACGCGACCCATTTCATTATGCAGTATAAACCATGAGAAATCCAAACGTACGCAGTGTAAAAAGTTGAAGTCGCACAAAGATTTGTGCTGACTGCATGGTATAAAATAGTTTATAGAAACTTTGTGACCTACACAAAACAACATAAACATCTTTAAAATAAATTAAAATGAACCATGTCAGCAAAAAAATAAATTCTATAAGTAGGTATAGATCTATGTAATCTTTTTGTTAATTTGAATTCTTTATACCAAAATGTCAACGAAACATGTCTGCATATATTGAAAATATATATTTATGAATATCGGAAATGCATCTAAGATGCATTTTTACTTTAAGGATTGAAACCGTAACCGAAACCGATATCCGTTTAAAACCGTTTCATTTTTAGAACCGAAACCGTAACCGAAATAGTTATACGAAAATCAGATATGAACCGATATAATATAATAAACGGTTTATATAGAAGACCTTAAGTAAATGTCATTTAATAGAATTTGGAGTTCTCAAAAAATTCCAAAACCACACCAAGCACAATTTTGTTTGTTAATAGTGATTCACATTTTAATGATATTGGTTTTTTATTTATTAGTAAATTATATACGACAGCCTGGGGTAAATTGGGACACGTTTTGAAAAGATCATTTGTTTTAAAAGGTCTATATATAGAATGGTTCATGATCTAACTGTTTGCATTAACAGAATACCATTTATAACTCTTTTAATTGATTTTTGAGTGATTTTTAAAACACCTCAATTTTGGACATATATATTATAAGGATAAAAATATAATAAGGTAACAAAAAACATTGGTAATGCAAGAAACAAATTAGAAAAATAAATTTTAAATTATTAACATCTCAGTAACTACTTAAGAAAATACGAAAAATAAAAGGAAAATTCAACAAGTTCGAACCTATCAAGTATACGGGCCGATATCACTGAATTGTTGGAATTTAATTTCTTTTGCTTTTATGGATGGAAATTGTAAAAATTCTTTTTCTTCTTATGAATTTTAAGAATATTTACCGATGTATTCTTATTGATCTTGTTCAAGGTTCGCTTCTCGGCACTCTTCTGCAATTCAGATCATATCACAAGTGAAGTCAAAATGTTGCTTTTCATTGGTTTGTGGTAACGATTAAAGATTTTTCTTGGCGAAATAATTTAAATAATTCATATACCACAATATTTCCACTAAAATTACAACAAACATTGCTTAAATTACGTTTTCCACTTTCCCCAAGAAAATGATTCTTACTTTACCCCAATATAACAATTTGAACATAACTTGGCACCATATAAACTATGTTAAATTATTTGTGTTTCAGTATTTCCAATATTCGATCATTTAAACACCACCAGTACTCCAAAAACTTTCAAATAAATTTTGTTTACTTGTTTTCGATAAGCAGTAAAAAAGATATTAATGGATGAAAAAGTTGATGTTATATTAAGAAGCTCTTTACAATTGGTTTTCTTATTTTAAGTACAAAAACATGTCCTCAAATTGCAATTTTCCACATTACCCCATGTCCCACTTTACGTCAGGTTTTTTGTTGAAGATAAAGAATAATATAGAAAAAAAAGACATTTTATACAAAAACCGAAATCAAACCGTATCAAAACCGAAACAGAAACTTGGAACCGGTATACCGAAACCGTTTCGTTATAAAAACTTAAAACCGAAACCGTAACCGAAACCAAGACGTGGAAAAAACCGAAATCGAAACCGTTATTCGTTTAGGTTTCAATCCCTCATTTTTTTATTTTTAAAATTTAAAAAGGGCGGAATTATGTTGTTTTAACTTACAGTTTAAAATAAAAATGTTTCAACAAAATATCTTTAAAAAATGTTCTATTTCAGGTAAAAAATTAAAAAGTTCAGATTTGTCAAATCTTAAAGTACTGTCCCAAATATTAATAAAAACTAAAATGCCAATGAAGACGGCAACAAAGATTCCTGGTTAAACGTTAACTGTTTTCGCTGATAACATATGAAATTATTACTTTTAACAAACATCAGAAAAAGTTTGACCTGATTAATTTGCAACTTCAGTGGTTTTTAAGGCTCTTATGCTTTTCAGCCATCTTTGGTTTTCTTAGTGAATTGTTACGAATTACATTTTGTGAAACCTCTATAGTAGAATTTTGACTTTTACCTAAACGGATAGAAAATATTTGTTTGAATATGCTTTAATGTAATTATAATGTAATTCGAAATCACCATATAAATATTAGGAGTAAAATCTAATTACATTATAATTGAATTGTATAATTATTTTGTTCAGATTGAAATATTATTATACGATATTTTAAACATAAATGACTTTAATCGCTGATTTACATGAATTTACTATATTAATGTTTCTGTAGAAATATATATTTTTTATCAGATATTAATATATGTATGTTTGATACATCCGCTATTTAACACACCCAACGTCAATAAAAGGTTCTTTGAATTATATGTATTTGGTTATTCGTGATTGTTACAACGAATTTAAAAATAATAGCATTATTTTGATTATGTGTATGTTTGGCATTACGATATCACAATTAAATAACAGCGCTGCGTACTTTTAGCACTCAGTAACACTCACATTAATACTTTTCATATAGTTCAAAAGTTCTTTTTGGTGGAAGAATTTGTTTAAGTACCGCCAATTACTGTTAATACCAGATAGTGGCTGTTTGTGAAATTACCAATTCATCCGTAAGGTACTGAACTCAAAATAGGAACAATAGATGGAAATAAAAATATTAGGTATTAATAAAATATGTGTAATAACAATAAAATAAAAGTAAAAAAAATGTAATATAAAAATAGAGAAAAAACGAATATTGTGTAAAGAAGATATTAGCACTAAATTTACTATTTTTACATTAAAATTAAATGTAAACATAAATATATTTACATGTAAATAAAATGTTTTTCACATTCAAACATATATATGTTTACAAGAACGCCGAAAATTATTCATTCTGAACATAAATATGTTTGAATGAAAACAAAAATATGTTTGGCAGTTATTATAATAATGTTTGGCAATGAAATAATACTTTTGTTTGCATAAAGCTCCAAAGATATATGTAATGCCTGCAAAATTATGTTTGGGAGAGCCCTTTTTTTGCTGCGTGTATACAAGGACGATATACAAAACAATATTGTGGGATTATAATAATTAACGTTTAGTTAAAATTTATCGTTATAACGATTATTCTTCAAACTTAAGACACAATATCCAATCTTTACATTTAAATTTGCCAAAAACAATTTGTGAAACAGCTTATGTTGACCGTTAGTGATCACACTTTCATAACTTAACTTCACCTTCATTTGGTTCAGTGTTCGTATTCGCCATATAAAATATGTGACTACCGTAAAATATTCGTCAAACCAGTTACCGATTTTTTAAAGCAATGGCGCAAATTTACAATAAATTGTCAAAATTAATTTTAAAATCAACTTTTTGACACTTTTGAAAATTGTGAAAAAAGCTTTAAAATTTTAAAGTATTACAGAACAAAGCCCATTGAAAATATTGGAATAGGTGTAGCTATAAAAATGTTTACAAGGCAGCCTCATTCTATATGACGATTTTTTCATTGCGGTTTGTCACTGACCTCTAATTTTCATAATTAAAATGCTTTGTTCAAAGGTGTCACGTTTCGATTCGAAATTATTGAGAACATTTAGTAAAAGAAACTATAGTAAACTAAGAGTTATAGATAATCACAAAAAAAGTCAATAAAATTATTATTTTTTTGATATTCTTGCTTTTTTATTATTATTAAGATATATTTTTCTTTTAATACGTAAATACAATTGAATATTAATAATTACTATTAAAAATTCTAAATGATTACTATTACATACACACAGAATAGAGATTTGTTGCGCCAACCAACTCCTTGCCCAACCAACGTATTCGGTACTCTCAACCGCTTATGCCAGTAACTTCAAATAATAGATATCTACTGGTGCTTAGTAATCTTTCGTGTTAGAAAAATTTCGTAACTTCAACGCATAGTTAAGGAGTAAAAACACCGGATAGGTAAGTGATATCTGTTCGGTACGAACACCAATAGATATCTACTCGTTGAAGTTACGGGCATTACCAATGTAGGAAAAAACGATTGGCCCAATGTTGGCACAGCCTTGCGCCAATAGTACTCAACTATCGACTATAGTCGATTGTTATTGTCAAAAGTTCCGCCAGAAAATTTGTAAGCCATTCGATTTAACCGAATGAAGTTAGTTGGTACAACTAACTTTTTCATTCTTCCAATCTCATGCCAAATTTTTTTGTACACTAAGAAAACCAAAGATGGTTGGAAAGTATTAGAGTCTTAAACAACCAAAGATGGTTGGAAAGTATTAGAGTCTTAAACATCATTGCAGTTGCAAATTATTGATGTCAAATATTTAACACTTTTTATGTTATTTAGAATACATTAATAGTTTTGCTGCAATTTGTAGCAAGGCCACCTATTCCTCTTGTATTTGCTGTGAAACTACCACAAATATGATAATTGTCGTGATATTTATAGGAACCATCTCATAAATACTAAAAATATGTAATGTTCACAATTTACCAACAATTTTGTTGCAAAATTTATATGTATATACTGCATATTGGAATTGTTATAACATTTTTATGCGAAGTAGTTGCAGCAACACTCTCAAAACCATTCTGTTATCTTAGTGTATTAATTTGGTTTTGTAATTTTTGACAAAAAAAAAGGGCATTTCGAGAAAAACGTCAACCACAACAGAAAAATTGAAAATGCTCAAATCTTTGAAATAACGGTGGATTTGGAATCTTTAATATGTGAATCTAAATATCTCAAAAGAAAATTTTAATCCGTTAACGATAACGTATAAAAAGAATACTCATAATGTTACGGTTCAACTTGCAAATATACCAATTTTGCATGTACTTTGAAGAATTGAATAATTCAAAAGTAATACAGATACAAAATATTAATTTCTGTTTTTTCAGACAACCTTAATTAATATTTCTAAAGCTTAAAAGTAAGCATTGAAATTAAAATAAGGGACAAATTTTGATTTTTTTATAAAGGTGTCCTATTGTCATATACATAAAGAGTTGAATCATGAATTCATGGTAGATGCAGGTACTTAAAATTTTTAATTTAACGCAATTTAACCCGAAAAAGAATGAATATTGAAATAAAATAAAAATGCTGCGACGCTTCGACCAGAGGACTACTCAGAAAATAAATTTCAACATTGTTGCATTTCAGTTAAAATTGAAAACGAAACGTCAGAATGTTCTCTACAAAATTTTTTAAAAACGATTTTTTTTCGTTGGATATTATTTCATTTTGCGTATTCACAGTTCGTCGTATTCTAGTCTGGTATTCGTACCATGTTTTTTTTTTTTAGAATGTGGGATAAAAAATAGAGCCACAGCACTCAGACAGGGTTATATCCATTGTGCTGTGACCCAGTTTCCTGGTTTTTAATGATACTTCTTAGATTCATTATTAAATCTATGAAGGCTATTGTGTGATAGAGAGTGAAGCTGATCCTCTCTCATCACGTCTGTGCCAAAGATCTGCCTTACTTACTTACTTAAATGGCCTTTACAACCGTGAGTCGGTTTTGGCCGCTGAGATGAAGCCGCGCCAGTCGGATCTGCTTTGCGCACGCTGACGCCAGTTAGAAATACCAAGCGTTGCCAGGTTGTCCTCAACTTGGTCTTTCCAACGCAGATTTGGACGCCCTCTTCTACGCTGTCCACCTTCGAGTTTCGATTCAGGCACCTTCTTGGCTGGAGTGTTTTCATCCATTCGTTCGACATGACCTAGCCAGCGAAGCCGCTGGATCTTGATGCGCTTGACTATGTTAATGTTGTCGAATAACTCATACAGCTCGTGGTTCATCCTGATTCGATACTCGTTACCAAAGCAGATAGGACCAAAGATTTTACGGAGAATCTTTCTCTCGAACGCTCCCAGTACTCTCTCATCGGTGGAGGCCAGCGTCCATGTTTCTGCACCATAAAGTAGGACGGGCATGATGAGTGACTTGTAGAGCGTTATTTTTCTCCGGCGAGAGAGGGCTCTGCTTCTCAATTGCCTACTGAGCCCAACGTAGCACCTGTTGGCAAGAGTTATTCTCCGTTTGATCTCCAGGCTGACGTCGTTGTTGCTGTTTACGCTGGATCCCAGATAGACGAAGTCCTTCACAATGTCGAACTTGTGGGTGTCAAAATCAACTTTTTGTCCAAGACGCACGGACTCTTTTTTGCTTGTTGACACAAGGAACTTCGTCTTGTCCTCGTTCACCGCTAGACCCATTCGACGCGACTCTTTCTCCAATCTGGAGAATGCTGCGCTGACTGCACGTGTGCTCCTGCCAATGATATCAATATCGTCGGCATATGCGAGCAGCATGACACTTTTGTTGAGGATAGTGCCGCTTTGACGGAGTTCGGCAGCTCGAACTATTTTCTCCATCAATAAGTTAAAAAAGTCGCACGATAGGGAGTCATCCTGTCTGAAACCTCGTTCGGTATGAAATGGCTCGGAGAGGTCTTTTCCTATTCTCACTGAGCAACGTGTGTTGCTCAGGGTCATGTGTTGGAAACACATGAGAAGCAGGTATGTATTATTAAGTTTAAGTGGTTTATGTAGCAGGAAGCAAAATAACATTAAAGTTAAGAAACTATTTAACCTTTTATCCATATATGACTAATTAGTTTAATATGGTTCATGTTATTTTCAAATCGAAACTTAAATACAATTAATAATAATATAACGGCGCAACAGCTCCGAATTACATAGTCCGATCCCTCTTGAGTATTATAGTTTAATACTGAGTATTATAGTTTAATACTGAATCCAATCGGCAGGGTGAAGCTTTTTAAAGCAATGTTTTTATCTCGCAGTTTGTCATTGTCTGCAAAGATGTATCGCGGTATAGAAAATATTTTATATTTTTTCATGGTCGCAATCTCGGGGTTTCAAACCCGTAACCTTTCGCACTAACCACTGACGAAATTGTGTAGATAAAGCGATTATGTTCTTAAATAATTTGAAATCTGCTAACCAATAAAGCCTTGCCTATTTTTGAATAATTTCACATCATTAGCTAATTTAACATTAATTCTTCTTTTGCTAATGTTGGTTTTTCATTTTAATTTTTAATGATATGCAAAGTTTCAGGAAATAAAGGAAAAAAAAACAACCATGCAATAGTCAAGATAATGTTCAAGATTAGAATGACTTGGTGGGTTCATATAAGACTGTAGATACACACATCAATATGGAGATAGACCCTGAAAATGAAATTTCTCCAATACAAAATTTTCAACAAAAACTTCAGGAAGCTGCTTTAAAATTGGTGTTACTATTTCATCTGGCCTTCAAGAAACAAAACCCTTTCTCAAACAAGAATCCTTTATAGATTCAATGTTGAAAATTATTGATGGAACATTGGAGGGGTTTAATAGTGAATATTCACTTATAAAACATTTAGAAAAGAGAGATTTAATAGGCATAACACAACAGTTTGAAATATCAAAAACAATTAATATAGTTACTAAAGCGTTTGCACCTGAATATGATGAAAAAAAAAGAACTGGTGTACTAATGCCTATTAAATCCCAAATACAAAATTTTTTCCAATGTCCCAATATTTTAAAACCGTGTTTAGAACAAACTCCAAAATTTGAAAAACAAAATGAAATTGATAATAGCTGCGTTTTTTTCATAATTTTGATTTGAGCCGGAACAAAATTTATACGCAAAACGAAAACTAATTTGAGCTAGATAGATTTATCGAGCTCAAATTGTTTTTGTTTTGCGTAAAAATTTGTTCCGGCTCAAATTTAAATTATGAAAAAAACGCAGCTAATATTGTAAATGGTGATCGGTGGAAAACAATTAGAACGAGTCGGGAAAGTTAGGTCACATGGGTAAGTTCGGTCACATGGGGCAGATTTTTATAGTCGGTCGGGCCCGACTATGGAATACCCTACACCTTTGGTGGGGATATTAATGTGGGATATTTAATTGCATACCTTAATTTTAAAGTTTTTAATTATGCTGAACCTCCCCACCCTCAGAATATTATTCATAAATCAGAAATTTACGTCTTATATCCCCATAAATTAAAAAATTTATATAAAAGTATAAACAACTAAAAAAAATTGAAAAATATAATTGGGCGGACCACGCCTATATTTAAAATTTTGAAAGGCTAATATTTCATAGATTTGATTTTAATAATTTACGGATCAAATTTCCACTATGAAAACCCGGGAAATAATGAAAAAAAAAGTGGGCGGATCACGCCCATTTTTGGACCACATATTTATAGGTGAATTATAACAATACCTTTTAAATTTTATAAATATACCTTTAATACTTTTCGAGTTATTAGTTCCGAAAGAGTTATATAAAAGCGACTTGTATGGGAGGTGGGCGTGTCCGTTGACCGATTTGGCTCATTTTCAAACTCAGTTCCTACTTTTGGCTAAAATATATTGAGACGAAATTTCATCGCATTCTGATCAGTATTTCTCAAGTTATTCTGTATTCGGACAGCAAGACAGCAAGAAGGACAGACAGACGGACATGGCTAAACGGACTCGGGTGGTGATGCTGATCAGGAATATATATACTTTTCCATACCGGACACGCCTCCTAAGGCGCGTTACAATATATGCACAAAGTTAATATACCCTGTACCTCATAGGTGTAGGGTATAAAAAATTATAAGGAAACGGACAATGTAATACCAAATTATAAATTATAAATTATAAATTATAATTTATAATTTATAAATTATAAATTATAAATTATAAATTATAAATTATAAATTATAAATTATAAATTATAAATTATAAATTATAAATTATAAATTATAAATTATAAATTATAAATTATAAATTATAAATTATAAATTATAAATTATAAATTATAAATTATAAATTATAAATTATAAATTATAAATTATAAATTATAAATTATAAATTATAAATTATAAATTATAAATTATAAATTATAAATTATAAATTATAAATTATAAATTATAAATTATAAATTATAAATTATAAATTATAAATTATAAATTATAAATTATAAATTATAAATTATAAATTATAAATTATAAATTATAAATTATAAATTATAAATTATAAATTATAAATTATAAATTATAAATTATAAATTATAAATTATAAATTATAAATTATAAATTATAAATTATAAATTATAAATTATAAATTATAAATTATAAATTATAAATTATAAATTATAAATTATAAATTATAAATTATAAATTATAAATTATAAATTATAAATTATAAATTATAAATTATAAATTATAAATTATAAATTATAAATTATAAATTATAAATTATAAATTATAAATTATAAATTATAAATTATAAATTATAAATTATAAATTATAAATTATAAATTATAAATTATAAATTATAAATTATAAATTATAAATTATAAATTATAAATTATAAATTATAAATTATAAATTATAAATTATAAATTATAAATTATAAATTATAAATTATAAATTATAAATTATAAATTATAAATTATAAATTATAAATTATAAATTATAAATTATAAATTATAAATTATAAATTATAAATTATAAATTATAAATTATAAATTATAAATTATAAATTATAAATTATAAATTATAAATTATAAATTATAAATTATAAATTATAAATTATAAATTATAAATTATAAATTATAAATTATAAATTATAAATTATAAATTATAAATTATAAATTATAAATTATAAATTATAAATTATAAATTATAAATTATAAATTATAAATTATAAATTATAAATTATAAATTATAAATTATAAATTATAAATTATAAATTATAAATTATAAATTATAAATTATAAATTATAAATTATAAATTATAAATTATAAATTATAAATTATAAATTATAAATTATAAATTATAAATTATAAATTATAAATTATAAATTATAAATTATAAATTATAAATTATAAATTATAAATTATAAATTATAAATTATAAATTATAAATTATAAATTATAAATTATAAATTATAAATTATAAATTATAAATTATAAATTATAAATTATAAATTATAAATTATAAATTATAAATTATAAATTATAAATTATAAATTATAAATTATAAATTATAAATTATAAATTATAAATTATAAATTATAAATTATAAATTATAAATTATAAATTATAAATTATAAATTATAAATTATAAATTATAAATTATAAATTATAAATTATAAATTATAAATTATAAATTATAAATTATAAATTATAAATTATAAATTATAAATTATAAATTATAAATTATAAATTATAAATTATAAATTATAAATTATAAATTATAAATTATAAATTATAAATTATAAATTATAAATTATAAATTATAAATTATAAATTATAAATTATAAATTATAAATTATAAATTATAAATTATAAATTATAAATAATAAACTATAAATTATAAATAAATACAAATTAATGTCAAATATTTACCATTATCTTAAGTTGGAAATTATTTTTTGATTATTGGTAATATTGTTTTGTAATATTGGTAATATTTTTGAACATGTTCATGATTATCTGTCCCATATAAAAACTGATTATTTCCCTTTTTATTTCATTTTTTTTTATGTTTAACAAGTAAAACCAGTTGGGAAGGTTAGATTAAATGGGAAATTTTAATGTAGAGACATTTTATAGTAGTTGTTATTATGATAGTTAGGATTATCAAAATTATAGTCGGTCTAAGCCGACCAGGGTATACGAATCCTGAAAATAACTAAAAACTTTCAATCGCTGAAGAATTTCCATTCATTTGATACCCATATTTATTTACAAATGGGTAGGTGTACCGAATTGGGAAGCAGGTCTTTTCGAGGGAAAGAATTATTTTCATGTAGTTGAGCATGAATTCAATATATATTTGACCAAAAAAGCTTACATAAGCAAGTATACAGGCCTCAGCAGTCCAGAGGTAGCGCGCTGGACTTGCATTCTGAAGGTCTCGGGTTCGAATCCCGGCTTGGGCATGGGCGCTCGTGGTGATATTAACCACAAAATTGTAGGGAATAGATTTCACAGATCAGATTTCTTAGTAGATATTCCAAAAAAAAAAAAAAAAAAAAAAAAAAAGTATACAGTAAACACACATCCAGTAGATGAATGAATATATAAATGAATAAATATTAATTGCAAAAATATCAGTATTTAAATGATAAAATTGTCGATTACAATCTAAAAATTGCCTTTATTAAAATTTCATATAAATTGGATGAAACTTAATGATTCTGAGAATTTATTTTCGGCGCGCAGTGAGCGAAAGCTATAGTTGAAATGAAAGTTGTATAGAAAAATGCCAAATGAATATTTTATCAAGTTACAAAGTTAAAAAATGTAGAATTTTTGATATTTTCATAAAAAAATAAAGCATCTTTAAATTTTTGAGGAAAAATCGTAGAAAATTTATTATTTCACCCCTTCACCACTATTATCGTGAATCAAAAAATTTAGAGAGATAATAGCTGCGTTTTTTTTTTGATAATTTATATTTGAACTGGAACAAATTTTATACGCAAAACACAAACAACATTTGAACAAGTTAAATTTCTGACGTAGCTATCCGGCGCAACTCATTGAAAATGTGAAATGTGCTGAATGTTGCTGACAAAAATTGACAGAAAAAAACTTGAACATTTTTCATAAACAAATTTTTTTTTATATAATTTGCTGAAATTTCCTTATTCAAAATAATAATATTAAAATTAACAAAAACGATTATATTAATAAAGATATTAATAAAAATGAAAAAGTACACTCTCAAAAATAAATTGTTAATATTTAACAATACCGATTGTTATTAATTCAACAATCAAAATTGTTATTATTTTTGCTTTGATTTGAGTGATGATTGTTGAATTTCATAAGTTAACAATTATTTTAGAATTGATTGTTAAATAATTGTATGATTGTTAAAAGATTGTTGGATTGTTAATTTTAACAATTTACTATTATTTGTT
Organism: Dryomyza anilis; assembly: GCA_951804985.1. Lineage (NCBI taxonomy): Eukaryota > Metazoa > Arthropoda > Insecta > Diptera > Dryomyzidae > Dryomyza > Dryomyza anilis. The sequence continues at coordinate 49,522 of OX638132.1, read as the reverse complement.
CGAAACTTCAAAATTATTTAAATTGAAAATTATAATTTCAAATATTGTATAATGCAAAAGTGTCCAAAGTGCATTAAATCATTTCCAAGTGCTAAAGTCCTTGGAAGGCACTTAAGAATGTTACACGGGTCCAAACAATTTGAGGAATATAAGTGCCCGTGGGAATCCTGTTTTTTTTTAAAATGAAGTTTAATCCAATTTTTTAAAACATTTGGAAACACATGAGAAGCAGGTATGTATTATTAAGTTTAAGTGGTTTATGTAGCAGGAAGCAAAATAACATTAAAGTTAAGAAACTATTTAACCTTTTATCCATATATGACTAATTAGTTTAATATGGTTCATGTTATTTTCAAATCGAAACTTAAATACAATTAATAATAATATAACGGCGCAACAGCTCTGAATTACATAGTCCGATCCCTCTTGAGTATTATAGTTTAATACTGAGTATTATAGTTTAATACTGAATCCAATCGGCAGGGTGAAGCTTTTTAAAGCAATGTTTTTCTCTCGCAGGTTTGTCATTGTCTGCAAAGATGTATCGCGGTATAGAAAATATTTTATATTTTTTCATGGTCGCAATCTCGGGGTTTCAAACCCGTAACCTTTCGCACTAACCACTGACGAAATTGTGTAGATAAAGCGATTATGTTCTTAAATAATTTGAAATCTGCTAACCAATAAAGCCTTGCCTATTTTTGAATAATTTCACATCATTAGCTAATTTAACATTAATTCTTCTTTTGCTAATGTTGGTTTTTCATTTTAATTTTTCAAAGTTTCAGGAAATAAAGGAAAAAAAACAACCATGCAATAGTCAAGATAATGTTCAAGATAAGAATGACTTGGTGGGTTCATATAAGACTGTAGATACACACATCAATATGGAGATAGACCCTGAAAATGAAATTTCTCCAATACAAAATTTTCAACAAAAACTTCAGGAAGCTGCTTTAAAATTGGTGTTACGTCTGCATAATTACAGAGGTATCCCCAGGAGCACTGTTTTGCAGATTCAATGTATAGATATTCAATAGATATTCAACATACATTATTGAAAACTATTTCATCTGGCCTTCAAGAAAAAAAACCCTTTTTCAAACAAGAATCCTTTATAGATTCAATGTTGAAAATTGTTGATGGAACATTGGAGGGGTTTAATAGTGAATATTCACTTATAAAACATTTAGAAAAGAGAGATTTAATAGGCATAACACAATAGTTTGAAATATCAAATACAATTAATATAGTTACTAAAGCGTTTGCACCTGAATATGATGAAAAAAAAGAACTGGCCTATTAAATCTCAAATACAAAATTTTTTCCATTGTCCCAATATTTTAAAATCGTGTTTAGAACAAACTCAAAAATTTGAAAAACAAAATGAAATTGTTAATATTGTAAATGGTGATCGGTGGAAAACAATTAGAAAAAATTATAACGAAACGGACAATGTAATACCATTACTTTTGTACATTGACGACTACGAACCGGACAACCCATTAGGATCACATAAGGGACAGCCCAAAATTTCAGCAGTATATTACAGTTTTCCAACACTTCCTTCCGAACTGAATTTAAAATTAGGGGCCATTCCACACCAAATCGACCAAAAAAAGTCAAATTTGAGATTTTACCTTTTCGATTTTAATGAACTTTTGGCCACTGCTAAAGGGTATCGAGACATGCACTAAACATTTTTTTTTTATTCATTGAAATCGAAGAAGGTGAGTTCCAATCGCTGGTCGATTTGGTGTGGAATGGCCCTTAGAAAATATTTTTATAGCTTTATTATTAGCAAGGATTGAAACCGTAACCGAAACCGATATCCGTTTAAAACCGTTTCATTTTTAAAACCGAAACCGTAACCGAAACCGTTATACGAAAATCAGAAATAAACCGATATCCAAAACCGAAATAAACTGTTTCGGTTTTATACCGGTTCAAAACGGTTTTTAAAAAAGCATAAAAAGAAACAGGAAAACCTATTTTATATAGAAGATCTTAAGTACAAGGCATGTTTAAATGTCATTTAATAAAGTTTTGAGTTCCCAAAATGAATTTTTTTGTTGTACAAAAATTCACATGTTGTTTTTCGAGAAACATTGTTTCCAAATAATAGTCTTTGGCCTAACTCCAAGCACAATTTTTTTGTTAAAAAATGATTAAATATTAGCTGTGTTTTTTTCATAATTTAAATTTGAGCAGGAACAAATTTTGTACGCAAAACAAAAACAAATTTGATATCTGGGTCAAATTGTTTTTGTTTTGCGTACAAAATTTGTTCCGGCTCAAATTTAAATTATGAAAAAACACAGCTATTGAATGATATTATTTTTTATTTATTGTATTAATAAAATAAAATGGGACAAGTTTTGAAAAGTTCATTTGAATAATTTTTAAATTCTTTTAAAGGATCTATTCAATAGAATACCATTTATAAGTCTGAGTTTGATTGATTTTTGAATGATTTTATCTAAACACCTAAATTTTGGACATATATATAAGGATACTTATAATAAGGTAACAAAAAAACAATGGTGATACAAGAAAAAATTAGTAACTAATACGGAAAATGAAGTGCGCGTTCGAACATTTCAAGTATAAAGGCAGATATTTATTTGCAGATATTGCAGTTCACTGAATTGTTGAAATTCAATTTCTTTGGTTTTATGGATGGAAATTGTATATAATTCTTCTTTTCATGAAGTTTAAGAACATTTACCGATGTATTCTTCTTGCTTTTATTTAAGGTTCGCTTCTCGGCTCTCTGCAATTCAGATCATATCCATAGTGAAGTCAAAATGTTACTTTTCATTGACTTGTGGTCACGATTGAATTTTTTTCTTGACCAAATCAATTAAATAAATTACGTTAAATTACGTTTCTCACTTTACCCCAATATAACAATTTGAACATAACTTAGCACAATATAAACAATGCTAAATTATTTGAAAATTATGGAAAAAAAGAAATTTTATACAAAAACCGAAATCAAAACCGAAACCGTAACTTGGAACCGTTATACCGAAACCGTTTCGTAATAAAAACCTAAAACCGAAACCGTAACCGAAACCGAAACGCGGAAAAACCGAAATCGAAACCGTAATTCGTTTAGGTTTCAATCCATGATTATTAGAATCAAAAGATAACCAAGAATTCGGAAATGAAAGATGTTTCAAAATTTTAGTTAATGAATTAAATGAATTTTCCAAATTAGGTCTAAATTGAAATATAAATAATAAAAATTTAAAGGTATATTTTGTATTTTCTGGTTTACTAGGCGACAATTTAGGATAAAATTGGGATTTGTTAAATCTTTTAACGCAAATTTTTGTTGTAGATTTTGTCGACTTCCAAAAATTCAAATGAAAACAACTTTTACGCTTAATTCAAATCATAATAGAACTATTCAAAATTATAGTTAAGATTTATTTCTAAATAAACCTGTATCAGAAACAGTTGTAACCTGTATGCAGAAACAGTCTACACATTGCCATCGTATCCGCGAAAATTCTATATTTAATAATCTAAACTTTTTTCATGTAACTCAATGTTTTATTTGTGATCCTATGCATGACATTTTAGAAGGTGTATTTCATTACAATTTTTGTGCGATTATTAAAATTTTCGAAGAATTGGATGTAGTTTAGATATTTTAAATAGTAGAATAAGTGCATTCAATTATGGAGAAAATGATAGTCAATATAAACCTTGCAAAATTAAACGCGATCATTTAAATTGTTGTCATTTATCTATGTCTGCTAGAGAAATGTGGTGTTTCGTGCATAATTTTAATTCCAAAAAAATGAGAAATTTGGAAGTTTGTTTTAAAAAATGTGGAACTATTGGATTTTATTTTACAAACATGTTTTACCAAAGACAAAACTGATGCGTTAAAAGCTTTGATAGAAAATTTAAATGAAAGTTACATAAAAATTTTTAATTTGCCAATAAAGCCAAAACATCATTTCATTTTGCATTATCCTGAAATTTGTTGAAGATTTAATTCCAAAAAATTGAGAAATTTGGAAGTTCGTTTTAAAAAATGTGGAACTATTGCATTTTATTTTACAAACATGTTTTACCAAAGAAAATTTAAATGAAAGTTACATAAAAATTTTTAATTTGCCATTAAAGCCAAAACATCATTTCATTTTGCATTATCCTGAAATTATTAAAAAAAATGGACCTATTAAAACTTTTAATTGCTTACGATATGAAGCGAAACACCAAATTCTAAAATCTTATTCCAGAACAACAAATAATTTAATTAATCTTCCACAATCAATTGCAACAAAATTCAGTTTAGCATTTGCGTACAAAATTTTAAAATCCTTTGATAATAATTTAGATTTAAAATATGACTATAAAGAAGCTCAAATCTATGGTTATAGACAATTTCTAAAATCACACAAAATAAATGAAGAAGAAGTAATAATATGAACTATATAACTTTATGGGAACAACGATATAAAATTGGTCAGTATTTAAGTTTAGGTGATTGTGACATTTACAAAATTGGTTTAATTATATTTTTTAGGCATAGTAAGGTAATATATTTTATTTTGCATTCGCACACATATGTGTATTTTGACCCAAATTTAGTGTCTTATATAGTTGGAGCAGAAATTGAATTGCAATGTATTAAAAATAGTACAATTTACCGAAGTGATATCCCCGGTCACCTTCATACTTTAATAGATGGTAGGAAGGCAATGAGGCCAAAATATTTATAAAAACAATTTATACTGTTCTTTATAAATAAAATTATATTAATACTGAAACGTTTTAGATTTTTTTTTTGGAATTATATGAACATTTTTATTGTCATTTTGAAAGATATATACGCAACGGAACGACTCGCTAAACTGAAGAAAAATGTCGCAGCAGTTATTTGGTTTGTACCTATATACATATATATATTATAATTGTATGAAAGTAATTCACGGTTAATGAATTACTTTTATGCATTTTTCAACTATTTTATGTTATTCACATTACCTTTTTCTTAAAGACGAAACCATATATGAGACGCTGGAGGAGCTTCTCAACTATAATGACGTTGAAGAAGAGTTCGAGGAGCTCCGTACATGTGACATCGTTGAAGAGATTGATATAGAAGAAGACACCAATATAAATTCAAACTTGTGCGAAAAGTTACACGAATGGGGATTAATACACCTGCACGGCGCATTTATAGGTAAGTTCTTTTATATATTTTCTGCGTTTATCAACACCAAAAAAAAATTGTTCGGCCAGATACATTTAAATTAAAATATTACCACTCTTTGACCTGCTCAAAGTTGCCGTACGCGTAGTCAATGTTGGGCTCAACCACGTTCAATTTACTGACTTCATCATTGTCATAGAGCTGCATGAATTCTTCGCGGTTTTAGGTTTTTTCTTCGCCGGCACGCAAGCGCTGATACACAAGTACATTCTTACCGATTGAGTTGATTTGAGCCGCCAGTGGTTCGTACATAACCACATGCGAGAGCAACGCAGTGCGCGGATACGATGGCAATGTGAGCGCAGCCAGTGAGTGAGCGATTCATAGAACGGTTTTATCTACGATTGGCTGCTTGTTGTTTAGATTTGGTTCGCAGGTGAGGAAGCGCATTGTGACATTCTCGCTTGAAAATCAATGCCAATGCAGACACTCGTGTATTGCGTAAATGATAGATGTCCAAAAGTATCCAGATTACAACCGATGTAGGTCGTATGTAGCAGCATAGCGCTGCTGGCCACAAATAGCCACTGCCATCCAATTGCCATGGGAAGCTATGAGCTATGGTGGTCATCGAGGTTTCGATGGTATTGAATACACTTTTGCTTCGTAATTTTTTATTTACTTATCACAAATAAATTTAATTATAAAACAAATTCGGCGGTTCAATTTTATTTTTGAATACAGTCATTTATACGTAGTGTTGCAAATGACTTTATTTTCATATAGTGCTGCCACACCGATATAACACTGCACTATGCCCGACTTACATCGATAGAAAAAATATTTTTAAAATCTAAATTCCATTTTTTTTTTTTAAATATTTGAGTTAAAATGTCTTTGAATTTCTCGATACATAGGTACCGCAAATGAAGCGTAAAATTTTGATGAAAAAAAGGCGAAAGTCACTCAACATTTTGCGGGTTACATGCCATTCAGTCATATTTTATTCAACAGTTTCACAACTGCTTAGGTCACTGAATGCAGCCATTGTATCTTCTGTGAGTTTCACTGGCTGCAATCAGCAAGCTGAGCTGTTGTGCAACTGTTGAGTAAAATATGACTGAATGGCATGTAACCCGCAAAATGTTGAGTGACTTTCGCCTTTTTTTCATCAAAATTTTACGCTTCATTTGCGGTACCTATGTATCGAGAAATTCAAAGACAGAAATTCAAATTTGTGCCTGAATTTAATGCTAGCCGCGGTCGCCATTTTTTCCAACTATAAATTTTTACGCTACATTTGCGCTACCTTTGTTATCGATAACATTCGATGACATTCAATCAATCACATTTTAATGCCCGATTTACATTGTATTTATATTATTATGAGTTATATTTTATAAATAAATATTTGAGTTTATATTGAGTTTATAAATATTTGAGTTATGCCCGATTTACATTGTATCTTCTGTGAGTCTCACTGTATCTCCTAGGGTTGCATTTTTCAAAAATTTTTATATGAACATTTAAACAATGCAACAAAGGAGATACAGTGAGACTCACAGAAGACACAATGTAAATCGGGCATAACTCAAATATTTATAAATAAAAACGGCATTTTCGCAACTGTTGAGATCGCTGAATGCAGCTATGTACCGCATAGGGTTGCAATTTTTGTATTGCTCCATTACAAAAAAATACCACAAAAGTGTAGCATGACGTTTGGCCTGGGGATGGTTCGCCTTGGGACGTTTCGCCTGGGGATGCCTCGCCATTTCATTGTGAATTTAATTGTGAATATTACGAAATTGGAGAGAATAAAGAAACGACAAAGAGTCAGAGTTGCCATACTAAATTTAATTTATGAAAATGTATTTGTAATTTTATTTTTAGGTAATTTTTAAAGAATTACAATTATTATAATCTGTTTAATTAAATATAAAAATGGATGATTTTCAATATATTATATTTTGAAAGTATTATATTAAATCTGCAAATTTAGGAATGATTGTATATTTTTCTGATGATAATAAAGGAAATGCGAGTTTTTATAAAATTTGAAGACAAAATTCAAATATTGGGTTTTCATTTGATTGTTATTTGATAACCGGAATTCTGTTTGTTTGCTATCGTAAAATATAGTTTTTATTAGCAATTTATTTAGCCATCATAACTTGAATAGTAAACACTGCATTATTTTCAAAATTAAAACAAACTCGCATACACCCATAGTAAAAATATATTAATTTATTCTTAACCCCCAAGTAGTTAAAAAATTAAAACAGGTTTTTTAATTGATATAAAAAATCGATGAAAACAAGTTTTATTTATGTATATTTAAGAAACTTATTTTTTTGCTGAGATTCGAATTTAACATTTATAAATGTTTATCTCAATTAATGTACCTTTCTGTGTACTTTGTTTCTAGTGATACATAAATAAATAAATCCCATTACTTTTGGAGGTTTAACTTCAACATAAAAAGAGGTTTAGTACAGAGGTTTCGCACATATATGTCCTCATTCATATTTACATAAATGCTTTCATACATGAATACATTGAAATTGGTTCCATGGTTTGAATAGAAAATCATTTACTATTATTTATAATTTACTCCTTTTTTATAAATTTAAATTATTTACTATATTTCTAATTTTAAATAATATTGTGTATTTATATATTTTTTGGGTAAAACTTAAATAAAGTGGTGGCAACCCTGATAAAATAAATTCAAAATAAAATTCACAATGGAATGGCGAAACGTCCCCAGGCCAAACGTCATGCTACCCACAAAAGAAAAAGAGTGAGCTCTCCCAGAGAAGCACTTTGAAAAAATAAAAAAGTATCAAAAAAAAAAAAAAAACGTACTTTTATGCAGAAAAGTAAAAATTGACGAAAAAGGTATATATTTTTCCAGTGGGATCTATTGTCTATTTATTGACCAAAAAAAAAAAAATGAAGGGCAGACGGAAATTTTTCTGAAAAAAAAGAACAGACGGACATTTTTGCATTGCTGGTATTTTTTTCTAAATATAGGAAAACAAAAATGTGCAGTTAATTTTTAATTTCTTATTTTTTTTTTGATAAATTTATTTATCACAAGTAAATAAATAATTGAAAATAAAAAGTATTTTAAACCTATGACCTAAAATTTTGTTCCATTTTCTCCTTTCATTCGCTAATCAATATCCGATGGTTGTATCTTCTCATTAATATTTTGAAAAATATATTTTATTATTTTAAATTTGAAAATTTTTATTATTACAAATATGTTTTAATACATAAAAAAATTACATCTTATAAAATAATGCATCGTGTAAATGCTAATATATTTTATACTTTATGATAAGAATTTGATGACAAATTCTCACGTTTAAATTTCATCGCAAACAGTCATTCAATAATTTTTCCATAGCCAACAATTAAAAGGCAATAAAAAGTTTATATATATATATATTATTTATTAATTATTTTTTAATTATTATTTAATTATATTTTATATACACATCTTTTTAATTCAAAATGTTTTGTGTGAAATATTTGATAACAAACGCAAATACCGCTGAAATTGAAAATATGAACAGATGGCAGCTGCTGACTGCTATCTGTTGTTAGAACCTATAAACACAAGTACCCAAATACATTTGTGTTTATGGGTTCTAACAACAGATGGCAGCCAGCAGCTGGGAAACATAGCAAAACAAAGCCAACGCTAATTTACTTGTCTGTTCCGCAATCTGCAGTGCAGAATCAGCAGTTGCTTTTGTTATTGTTTGCAAAGGTTGCGTTTGTTCAACTTCTTAACTAAATTATTATTATTAGTTTCTATGAATAAAAAAGTGAACAAATTTGTAGTGTTACAGTTACATCTCTTTATTATCATTACATAAAATAATGCATACATTGGAGCATTCAATTATTAATATTTATCATGTTGATAAGTGTTTTTAGTTAATTCAAACTATTTAATTAGTGTATTTAATCAATTTTATCGTAATTAAAGTAATGTGAAAAAGAAATCTGAACGAATTTTATACAGAGTACCATCAGTACAATGTATTTTGTGCTCCAAAACTTGCATTAATTTCCCATATAAATCGAATACGACGGAGTACAAAGTCGTCAGCGTATTTATACATTTTCCGTACGCTCTTTATAAGCTTGACATTAGCAAAAGAAAAGAAAAACAACACTCACGGTTGAAATTGACATATCGTTTGTACGGGTACTTAGGTCTGAATATTTCGTACTGAGAAAATAAAAACGTACTGAAAATAGTACGAAAGTACGAACTTATGCTACTCTGAGCTCTCCGTACTTTAACTTTTTTTGAATTCTTTAATATTTTAATTTTAAAACTTAAAGGTTACGGGTACGATAATTTGGAAAATTTAAAATACTTATGTGAAGAGGACATATTGCCAATTACTGGAGCGAAAACAGACACGACGCAGCGGTCTCTCTATTCCAAAGTATCATCTTTAATTGGTTAGTGGAAGAGAGAAATAAATATGTTACCGCATCCTATGGACATGGCTGCCGAAATCCCGACAACATCAAAAAAAACATTTTGGAAAATGTTCACGAATATCAAATATTGGTAAGTTCATTAGTTTTTAAGTACATTTGTTTCAAAATATTCAATGCTTATTAAATAAACTAGGATCTTGATTCAATTCTGAATAATCCCAAAGGAAATTTTATAAAGGACTGTTATAATAAAAATTCTAAATTAGATGTCGAATATAGGAAATCATTAGTGAATTTAATTCTGGATTATACATTTAGCAAAAATATTATATTAAAAATGAACAAATTCAAAGATATTTCCGCTCAAATTATTTCAAAATTTCCAGGCGAAAAAGAGGTATAATTTATATAGATTATATGGAATTTAAACTAATTATATAAATTTAAAAAATGATAAAGTACTATTATAAAGAAACAAGGAAAACGGCGGCGGCTGGAGTTTTATATTACCGATATCAGAATAGACTGAGGAAGGAACCATCACACGTAGTGCGAAAAAGAAAATTAACTGCGTACTCGCCATTTGCTGTTATTGATGCTTAAGAAGTGCGTACACCCAGAAAAAAAAATCCCTCAAATACCATTAAAATTTGTCAATAGGACAATTATTGATTTAATAGTATACAAAAAAAAAGGTTTTCATATGAATTCAATGACAATGTCATGGTATTTTCTAGTATTTAATGGTATTTTCCGATTAAAATAATAATTTATTCTATTGAATATTTTTAATAGTAAAAAACTATTATTTATATAGTATTTTTTTCTGGGTGTAACAAAAAAATGTACATGGAGCATAATATGCAGGACTTCGACGAAAGTGTGGTCGGAACTATTTGAAAATAGAACCCAACATTTGCAGTCGTCGGCTGACACAAAATTTGGATAAAATTTTGGAGGATTGGGCAATTTTTAAAAATTCAAGTGGTTACGTTTTGGTAAAATTACTATTGATATATTTAATGTTTACTAATCTCACAAATGTTTGAAAAGTGTAGAGATGACTTTATACTAACATTTCAAAATTTTAAACCACTCTACCAACACTACTCCAGTCAGCTGTTTTTGTTTACTTCGCTTCTTATTAGCTTATTTAATTTTTGAGAATTTATAATTATCATTTTTATTACATTTTACAGATTTGTGAAGACAACGAAAAACTCCATGACAACAGCCGGGGACTAGTTGAGAACTGGACGTCATTCGTGTTAAAATACGATGTTGTTAAAAATAATATTAAAGACGTCTCAACGCTGGAATTGCTGCAAGTCACCCATTCTAATGAAGGTATTTCCACAAATATATTTTTAAATTTTCTAAAACTACATATTTGTGTATTAATGAAATTTTATTAATTTACAGAAGCTAAAATTATCGCAATGATGTTGGGACTTCATGCAGTGCTCAAGCCGGTTGCACAGCACAAGAAAGCAAAAAAGCCTTGGTTACCTACGATAAAGAACTCCCAGGACAGTTTTTTTTAAATTACTGAAAACGTGTTCGGGGTGGAAGAAGTGATGAGGCAGCGCATGAGTTTATGCCAAGTTATGGGTATTTCAAACCAATCATTTATTATTGGTGTTTGTAAAAGTATAAATGAACTAGAATACTTTTTAGTTATTTTGGACAATATTAAATATAAAATTACTTCATTTTTAAAAAGTTGAACTGAATTTTTCAAATACTATTGAACTAATTAGAAAACTTTTGATTTAATAAGAAAAAACTATTAATACATGAACCATAAGATCAATGGTCGTACCATAAAGAACTTAATGGTACATTTTCTTCTGAGTGTGTATATATTTAATATTGTCCAAAATAACATAAAATATATTATTTCATTTGTATGTTTACCAACCCCAACAATAAATGGTTGGATTAAAATACTCAATGCTTCTTCTTATGATACATTTTTAATGTTTTAATGATTTCTTATGATGCATTTTAATAATATATAATAATAGTTTGGCGCTACAGTCCTGTATAGAACTTCGGCCGAGCTCTCTCACCATTTGAGCTGTGCGTGTTATATTTGTACTCAACGTGGTGGGACCTACAGTTTATTGCCGAATCCGAACGGCGGGTGAGAGCTTTTTCATAGGCAATGGTTTTACTCTCGTAGGTTTGCCATTTACTGACGAGAGGTAGCGCGGTATAGAAAAATGTTTCTATGAAAAGATGTTGTTAGCCCCAGTCCAGGCTTGAACCGGGGACCTTTCGGCTCGCAGTCCAACGCACTAACCACTGAGCTACCGCGGCTACTGCATTTTAATGCATTGATTAAAAATGTTAATTATTTTGTTATTATACAATGTTCAATTATAACAGTAAATGTTACTTTCTTATTATGATGCATTTTTCATGATTTAATGTTTTCTTATGATGCATTTTAATGGATTGATTAAAAATGTTAATTATTTTGTAATTATTTATGTTTAATTTTAACAGTTGATGTGTTAATACACACATTTTTTTATTGTAATGTTTTAAAAAAATATTAAAGATAATTTTAAATTAAAAAACATATCTGTACATCATTATTTTAATGAATATGTAGGAAGTAGCGATATTTGCAACAATACTGTGCTAAGAGAATAAAATATAAATATGAAGTAGGCTGGGTTATATATATATTGATTGCTAATTTTTACAATTCGATTGTTAATCTTCGTTCATTACTATTTAACAATTCAACAATCCAAAATAACAATAAATTGTTGATTTTGATGTTTTATTTTTAATTTTAGACGTCATGTTTGAGTTAAGTTACTTCAAAAATCTATTTCGAAAAAATAACAATTGCTATTGTTGTTTCCAACAATGATTAACAGTTGTTGATTGTTGAACGTATATTCACAAATATGATTGTTAATTTATTGTTAGATTCAACAATTATTTTCTGAGGCAAATATGCCTGAAATCATAAATTGTATTTATCAGAATGTTTCATTTTTTTAACAAATATATTTGGTCATTTTTCGAAATGCCTCAAACTGCCACTACAAGTGCAAAGTTTCTATCTTAATATATTTAAAGTCTTTGGCACGGTGTCCGTAAAGTTGACAGTGAAAAATATATTTGAAACAGGGTAGCTGCTCCATCGGTAGATGTAGCGCTTAAGAATCTGTTCTATCATATTTTCTATACATATTTTTTACTAATATCAGAAATATTGAATTGTTTTATTTTAGCGTTCTGGTATAAAAAGTGCACCACCTATGCAGATATTCCCAACATCATTATTTTCATTGGCATTGATCGGTTCAAGTAGGAACAACTGCCATATAATGCTCAACAAGTCCTGCAGAACGCTCTGCACCGTTTAACGAACAAAAGTAAATTTTAAAGGAGTAATTTTTAACGGTTTAGCTCAGGAATGGTTTCATGATAGTGACGAAATATTTTGGATAAATAAAATATAAAACATTTTTAATATGAAATATCTCATTTTGTCTTAATAAGTTGATGTTTAAATTAAAATTGTAACAAATAGTTAATTGTTTTGGTATTAATAATGTATGTTGTAATAATAATGGTTGAAAATATATTTAAAAAATATGTATAAATAAAATAGATATATAAAAACACTGTATACAATTATTTTTATAAAAAGATATGCAGTAGGCTACACACATAGAAATATATTGTTAGATCCGACAATAAAATAACAATCATTTTATTGTCAGTTTTAAATTTTGGATTGTGAATTTTCAAAATTCATTTGATTGTTGATTGTAACAATTGATATTGACAATTTTAAATATAATGAAATTGTCACTTTATTAATAAATAAACCAAGAAAAAAAACAAACAATTATTTTTACATGCATGTTTCATATTTTATTTAATTAGTATATTTGAAAAAATATGATAGGAGGCACCAAACCTCCTATAACAAGCCCTCTTATATAAAACTGAGAACTCGGTGCTGGAGGAGGGCAGAACGGTGACATGGCTGGTCATCAACGCTGTCGACAGCTGTGACCGAGTTGCGCGTTGTTGTTCTTGTCGCGATTTTCGCCTGGCATGCAGCTGCTCCTTTGGCTGCGGTGCGGTGATGAACGGCAAACCGAAGAAGTTCTTTTCTCTGCAAGCGCATATATTTTCCTTCGCCCATTTGCTTGATATCATTCAGGTGCAATGTGTTCACATTGATGGTCAGATTGCCCTAAAATAAACAATATAAAACTAAAGAAATTTAAACATATTTGTTAATTTTATTTGTAACTTACAATTTTGGAGCCAATTTGTTTGACTTTATTTTAAAATATTAAAAACAATAACAAAATTTGACAAAACAAAATAGAGCTGCCACATTATAATTTATTGTTTTTAAATGACAATAGCATATTGTAAAATGTAACAATATATTTCTATGCGTGTATGTTAAAAATTTTTATTCTCATTTTTAACAATCCGATTGTTAATTTAGTCTGCGTCACCAACAACAATTCAACAATCCAAAATAACAATTACAATTGTTAATATTGACGTTTAATTTTGAACGTCAAATTTGAGTAAAGTTGCTTCAAAATTTAATTTCGAAAAATTAACAATTTTAATTGTGAATATCAACAATAAATTAACAATCGATTATTGCCAGTGCCATTTTGACCAATATAATTATTAATTTATTGTTAGAATTAACAATTTATTTCTGAGAGTGTATATTTTATTTTAGTTTATTTTATCTTATTTATATTTAATTTTTACAGGTTACTTGGAGCTGAACATCATTAATAGTATTATAGATATTTATCAGTGGCTATCGGTAATTCTGTTAATTGATTTGGTCATTTTTATATATAATGCTATTTTATTTATAGATAAATTTTAAAATTATATACATATTTTATTAATAAGTATTATTGTATTAAATAGCCCCTCGAACGTTATGATCAAACTAAATATACTATATTCATAACTGCTTTTATCCGGAACAAAAAATTATGCTATTGTTTTTCAAAAACAATCTGTAAGTTAAATTCATAAAATTTTAATCTATAAAATAAAAAATCATACAAGAGTATAATTTTAAAAATACAAATAGTCTTTTATTGCCAACAATACACATTTTATTATTTTAGAGTCTATTTTCATAAATTTTTAAATTTTGTGGTATTTTTCGCGGTATTTTTTTTTTTGTGTGTGGTATTTTTATGTTTTAATTTTTTTAATTCCGTGGGATATTTTGTGGTATTTTTAAATGGCAAAGGGATTTTTTATTGAAAAAATTTCATGGTATTTTCTGTGGTATTTTTTTATTTTCTGGCATGGGATAAAGGAATTTTCTGTGGGATAAAGACCTGGCAACTACCCAGCAAGAACACTACTGGTCATATGAGCAGTAATATTACAACCCAGCCAACGCAAGAACTCCGAAAAGATTGTTTTCACAATCTTTTGCCTGAGCCTGAGCGCTCATGTTTCATTCAGAAAAGAGTCTTCAAATATACATTTTCTGATAAAAATGCGTCATTCAGACCTGAGCATAGTTAGATGGCCCTTTTATGAGTATTGTGCCTGAGCCTAAAAATGGTCTAGCAAATGAGCCTAAAAGTAAACTAAAAATACTCATGTATCTGAATCTAGGAAGATTCACTTTTTATTCAAAAAAAGCTTCCGAAAAGGCTCCAAATGAGATTTTATATATTGTAATATTGATTTTATATAATGGCTATTTCTGCAACAAGAGAAAAGACACAGTTGCTAATACGTATTATACTTTTTTAATATTATGTTATGGATATACATTATGTATACACTATAAATTAAATACACAAATCAGGACAATCTATCGGCCAACGTCGACTACATTGACTGACCGACACATGATCTGAGATGCCGTTGACGGTAAACCCAATGCTCAATTCAATTAGTCATTTGGTTTATGTGCGACGATTCAATCAAGGTCTATGAATGTTTTTAAAGCATCCTTCCGTATGCACGAGAACTCCTGTACTCCTATGAGGTATTGCGAATCCAACTCTATATATTAACTATTTTCGCCACCGCGTTCATACCAAGACAAAACAGAATAAGAAAATTAACTGCAATGTAATTAATGTATGAGATTATTTATTACCTTTTGAATGCAAACTTTAAAAAATGTGTTAAAAAAAACGTTACACACGTATGTCACAATTGATTTGATTGACAATGTTGCCTTGCTTTTTAAAATGAAAAAAACTTAAAACAATGTTGTTCTAAAACATTTTGGTAATAAATCAAAACACTCAAGTTATATTCAGGATACTTGAGCCTGAGTGTAACTTGAACTCTGGCGTTAGCTGGGAAGTATTAAAACTGAAAGTTTCAGTAAAAGTTTCCATAACATTGTTAAGAGCGTCGGGATAAAATTGACCGAAACTTTTGTGAGCGTGTGAATTTTTATCTCTTTCTCACTCATCTGAAATGAGATACAATTGAATATATGTTTATAACTGTTCTTTTGGTAATAAGTGACGATTAAATTACTTGTAAATTTACGAAATATTTTACGTAACATAAACTGCTTTAATTTTGAGGTTAGGGACGGTTAAATTAATAGTAAACTAACCAAAATTAGACCAAATAAAACCAAAAAACTCAAAATTCTATTGTTTTCATTTTTTTTGCGTTGAATAAAATGCTCATTACATTCAACATATTTGAATTACAAAATTGTCTATTAAAACGACTTTTGTTTGCCGTTGTTTTGCTTCCTTCCATGCATTTGTTTAATGCAGATGACCCTTCCACTTTGATGATATCTATAATATGAAAATAAGCAATATATACAAATACTATTTTCAATATACTTTCTTTTAGTGTTTATCAATTGTTTATAATTTAAGTAACATCTTTTTACAACTCCTGCTGTTGCGGCTACTGTTGCAAACGTAATAAATAACCTACAAATAAAAAATGGTGGCAAACCGACGCGCAAAAAATATTAGTTTTCATTACTAGTAAAATTATGGGTTATATAAATATCATTAATCCTGCAGGGATGTATTTCGAATTATTTATGTATGAGTGAGAAAATATAATATTGTCTTTGTTTTGGAGTTTCGGTAAGGCATGTCTGGCTGGGTATGCTCTGGATAATCAATTTTTCGATAACGATACATCGCAATATTTTCGAAATGGACTTTTGAAGTTTCGAAATATTCGAAGTGGCTTTTTGTTTTTTTCTTTTTAATTGCCAAACAATTTTCAATTTTTACACGGCAGACGAAACTTGAAAATAGTGAAATCTGTTATTAAAATAAGTGAATTTAGCAAAAAGAGTTCCAACTTGGTTGTAAATGTATCAGATTATAAAAATATTAACTATATAAAATAATACAAAAATTATAAAAACAAGCCGTCAAAAGAAAGTCCAGTAAGCAAAAATATAAAAAAAACCAACGTAGTTCTCGGAAGTTTTGATCCAAACAATGGACGCAGACGATACCGGCATTAACGCGGCCGTGGACGCGCTACACAATAGTTTCTGCGCCGAATGTAGTAATGGCGCCAGCGGTGGTGGTGCTGGGTGAAACCGTGTTGCCACAGACAAGTAAGTCGTATAATTTTGTATTCTACAGAAGTTTAAAATTAAAACATTTTAAATGAAAACTTTAAATGGTATCTCCGTCCAGTCATTTAGTATTTTCTTTTAGTTTTAACAAAACGAACTCAAGCAGCAGCAGGAGATTGCCATGGATGTGCTCAAGGCTCAAGTCGGTGTTGGCAGCCAGCGCAAGGTTTGTCTTATATTAAAAAACAACAAAAATTTGCAAAATAAACTACAACTGTTGGCACAGCTTTCAGAGTCAGCCTCTAACAATATGCATAGCTCTTCCGCCCTGGTATCGCAAATCATGCGCAACAGCAACATCGGCAACATACCGCCACTCGTCTCTGCCGCCGCTGCTGCCTCCTCCGCCGGCCAACAACAGTCGCACTCGTCACTCACACAAGTCAATCTGGCGCGCATTATTAACGCCAATGCACAAGACTGTCATCAGGGTGAAGCAGCACTGCTCAGAGCCTCAAGAAGTCAGGCGCCAGCAATCTAAGTGACTCCCAACAAACGGCTGAATCGGTGGCCGATACCTCCTACTAAAGCAGAGTCTTGAACTCCTTTGGCTCTGGTGCCGGCGTCGGTCAGTCATCGGGCGACAATGTACCGCCGAATGCTAGAAGCGCCGCTGCCGTTGGCTACCATCATTGGCCGTTGGTTTATCACCGCAGCATACGACACAATAGCAACAAGGTTCCTGGCAGCAGAATCTATACTACAGATGATAGTAATTCCGGCGAAGACGCTGAACAGAGAGCGTATATACCATGGAATTTTACTTTAGGCGATTTTTTTTGGTAGAACGTAAAGCTTGACAATTTTTGTAATCTATAAAGTAATGGAATATTATATTGTTCGATATAAAAGGTCGAAAATGTTGTGAAAATTTTGTGAATTTGTAGTGAGTAATTGAAATTTTTAGTGAACTATTTTATTTATCGCGAAATAAAGTGAAAATTAATATTTAACATAATTAAAAAATAAAAGTGAGTTTTTTAAATGTTCAAAAACCATATAGTAAAGTATTTTTCTATATTTCGCGACACAGAAGTTAATTATATCATAAAATATTAATATTCCAACATTTTGTTTTTAGCAATGTACTTTCGAATTTTAAACAAAATTTATTTTATTCAACCTATATCAATTTAGTTTGGTTTATAAACGATTTGGTTACTTTTTATTTACCAGGATGGTTTCAAATTAAAACTTTCAAAATGAATTTATTAACTTTAATATATATTTTTTATACTTTACTGCACCATAAATTTAAACTTTTGGTTAAATTGGTGATGAAACTTAAATTTTGTAAACATATTTTTCTGTATATTTAATAATTTTTAACCATAATGGTTAAACCATACTTAAAACATTCATAAAATTATTTCAGAATCGCAGAATCGAATCTCGGCAAGGGTTATAATTTTTTCACATTTTTTTTTATTTTCTAATTATTTTTTTTTAAATTTTTAATTAAGAATTATAAATAAAATAAACTCAAATAGTGTATTTCTCTGTATATTTAATAATTGTTTACCATTATGGTTAAACCATACTTAAAACATACATAAAATTAGTCCAGAATCTCAGGTTCGAATCTCGGCAAGGGTGATAATTTTTATATTTTTTTTTATTCTTTAATTATTTTTTTTTTAAATTAAGAATTATAAAAAAAAAATCAACCGATAAAAAATAATGTGACAAAAATTTAAACTCAAATAGTTTATTTTTCTGTATATTTAATAATTTTATACCAGAATTTTATATCTATAGGCCAGTAGTTATATTGTAGTTAATACTACGTGTTCGACTAGATGATTTATGGTTGTGAAAAGGTTGTTTTTTTTTACTTTTGAACAAATAACCTGACAAAAAATACTGCCACACCAAGTAAAGTACAATGACAATTGCAGTCTTATGTTGGGCTTACATTTTATCATGCCCAACGTGAAATGCATTCGCGGCGCCTCCAACCAAGACTTTAAATAATTTAAAGTCTTTGTGCATAGCTTTGGAAACATGCTACAGTGCAACCAGATATTGAGCGCTATCTACGTACAATGCGACAAATTGCAGCGACTATCTGGAACACCATTTGCACGGTGTCTTATCAACAATTGCTGTCTGTTTTATAGACTCTGTCGAGCATACTTCGTCCATTTCCATAATATTATCGTGTGGCAAAGGCAGCGATTTGATTTTGTGCGCCTGCCTCTTGCTCTGCCGCATCATCTTCCAAAGGTATCAATATCTCCGGATCGATCGCAAACACTACAGCTTCTTCGAGCTCCGAGTCTGAATCCTCCTCCTTCGCTTCGTCTCCCTCTTCTGCAGTTTTTCGCAGCCGCTCTGCCGGCGGCATCAGTCGCAGAAACGCATCTGCCAATGCAAACCAGCGCAGCTTGGTGCACTATCTATCGACGTTGGTTGTTGCCAAAGTGCAAGCTGATCACGCAACAATGCGACAAATTGCAGCGACTCTCTGGAAGACCATTTGCGCGGTGTCTTAGCAACAATTGCACCCAGAAAAAAATCATGGTAAATTGATAGTATTTCAATAGAAAAACAATAATTTATACCATTAAAATTGGTCAATAGGATGCGTCCCATTAGTTCAGTAATATTGAAATTGTTAATACAATGTGTGGTTATACCATAAATTTTATAATGTGATATTTTAATTACAATAAGAAAGACCTATACAAATTTAATTATACGTATTATTAATTTTAAGGTATAGTCGTATTACATTTTCCTAATAATTTATTAAAACAAAAATGTATTTTAGTTAATTTATTGTATATATTATTTTATTTAAATGTCTAAATTGATATTCACTTTTACAACACACACATACAAAAACACTTCTTGATGTAAAAGGTTATAACACATTTAATGTTTGCTTTGGTTTCCAATAATTGATTGTAGTACTTGAGGCTGCAGTTATTTTTGAGTCCGTTGCCATAATAGAAGTTCGATGTATTATTTATTTTCTGTAATAAATAAAATATAAATATAAATAAATATGTAAATATAATTTTACATATTTATATAAATATAAATATTTTATGTAAATATAACATTGAGTCCTTACCAATAACGCGTTTAATAATGTGGATTATTACAAAAAATACATGCGACCATTTTGAGTAAACACGCTGAATGACGTACAAAACGAACATGTTTGTATTCGGTTTTGTGTTTTTTTACACCACGTTTATTATTATAGGAGGAAACCATTAAAACAACAGTATTTATTCTATTTAAAATAATAATATTGAAATATTTAAATTTATGGTACTGAATTTTTCAAATACTATTGAATTAATTAGAAAACTTTTGATTTAAAAAGAAAAAACTATTAATACATGAACCATAAGATCAATGGTCGTACCATAAAGTACTTAATGGTACATTTTCTTCTGAGTGTGCTTTCTGTTTTAGAGCCTACTTCGTGCTTGGTGTTTGATTAAACCATACTTAAAACATACATAAAATTAGTCCACAATCGCAGGTTCGAGCCTCGGCCAGGATGATAATTTTTTCACATTTTTTTATTCTTTTAATTAAAAAAATTAAATATTTTCTTTCACTTTTACAGTTGACGTTGACATCGCAGCTGGAGTCGCCCACCTTCACAACGATTTCGCGTGGTCCGCCGAAGCCTATGCTGCGCATCAAGTGGGATCGCAAGGTGTCGCTGATCATCGAAAAGGTTCTCAAATCCATGATACATTGCTACGAGAAGTCAAGCTCTACGGTCGTATGATTCCCTGCAAACATGTCTTTTGTTTAAAGTGCCCACGCTACAGCGACAAAGTGTTGCACATCGTGCAGTCGGGACTAGGTGCCGCCCTCATGTACACGCACGGCGGCAGTCGCTATGCAGGCGCACGTATTTATAGCAGGTTTGTTTTAAATTTATACTTCATTTATTTATTAAAACATAAAGACTACTATATAATTTTTGCAGCTTCATCTGCAGACGCTCATAAACCTTCGTTATGTCACACAGCCGCTGCCACTGGGCATACTGCAGCTCAAGCAGGACCATCAAGACGTGGTCATGGATGTGCTCAAGGCCACCGGTGATGGCAGCCAAGTCAAGGTTTGTCTTATCTTTAAAAAAAATATGCAAACAACTACAAGTGTTTTCACAGCTTTCAGAATCAGCCGACAAGAATATGTTTAGCTCTCCCGCCCTAGTGTCGCAAATCATGAGCAACTGCAATATCAGCAACTCCTTCGACGGCCAACAACAGTCGCACCCGTCGATCAAGTCAATCTTGCGCGCTTGAATAAAGCAAATGCATAATTTTTAACCATACTGGTTAAACAAAATCAAAACATAAATTAGTTTAGAATGTCAGGTTCGAGCCTCGGCCAGGATGATAATTTTTTCACATTTTTAATTTAAATTATGTACATTAAAGTTTAAAACATTAACAATTTTGGTTCAAAATATATACTGGTTTAAAAAATTAGTTTTGTATATTTAATAATTATTTTTATTCTTTTTATATATATTTTAATTAAGAATTATAAAAAAAATCAATAGATATATAGATAAAAACAATGTGATGTGCATGTCTATATTGCCATGACAGAGAGAATGAGACGACACTAAAATATAATATAAGTGTCCGTCTTTCTGTTTGCACATAAATAAAATGAATTATTATGAAAGATAAAATGAATGAATAAATATTGCAAAAATATCAGTATTTAAAGAATAAAATTGTCGATGTTTTGATATTGCAATCTAAAAAATTGCCTTTATAAAAATTTCATATAAATTGGATGAAACTTAATTAATCTGAGATTTTGTTTTCGGCGCGCAGTGACCGAAAGCTTTAGTTGAAAGCATGATAGCTATTTGGATGAAAGATGAACTAATGTCTGTCTGTGAAAAAGAGAAACAGAATTAGTATAGAAAAATGCCAAAATGAATATTTTATCAATGAATTTAAAAAAAAAATCTAGAACTTTTGATATTTTCATTAAAAAGAAGCATCTTTAAATTTGTGAGGAAAAATCGTAGTTAATGAATTATTTCACCACTATTGCTTTGGTGTATTTTTTGCGCAGCTTTACATTTTTCCCCATTCGCCATTGCAATAACATTGTTGCTTATTGGAGTGAACAACCAATCGTTTTTAAATTATTCGATTTTCTAAACTCTAATTTAATTCGTCAAATGTAGACCGAAAATATACAAAATTTTTATCTCCCTAATATTGTTAATAGCTGTTTTATTAATATTTATATTTTTTCAGCCTTAATTCGACGAATTTAATATAAGAAAAACCATTTTACTCATGTTTACTTGCTACACTCAGAAGAAAATGTACCATTAAGTACTATATGGTACGACCATTGATCTTATGGTCCATGAATTAATAGTTTTTTCTTTTTAAATCAAAAGTTTTCTAATTAATTCAATAGTATTTGAACAATTCAGTACCATAAATTTAAATATTTCAATATTATTATTTTAAATAGAATAAATACTGTAGTTTTAATGGTTTCCTCCTATAATTATAAACGTGGTGTAAAAAAACATAAAACGAATACAAACATGTTCGTTTTGTACGTCATTCTGCGTGTTTACTCAAAATGATCGCATGTATTTTTTTGTAATAATCCACATTATTAAACGCGACATTGGTAAGGACTCAATGTATTTAATGTAAATAAATTATATTTATATATTTATAATTTTATTTATTACAGAAAATATATAATACATCGAACTTCTATTATGGCAACGGACTCGAAAATAACTGCAGACTCAAGTACTACAATCAATTATTGGAAACCAAAGCAAACATTATATGTGTTATAACCTTTTGCAGCAAGAAGTGTCTTTTTATGTGTGTGTTGTTAAAATGAATATCAATTTCGACATTTAAATAAAAAAATTATACAATAAATTAACTAAAATACATTTTTGTTTTAATAAATTATTAGGAAAATGTAATTCGATTTTACCATAAAATTAATAATACGTATCATTAAATTTGTATATGTCTTATTGTAATTAAAATATCACGTTATAAAATTTATGGTACAACCACACATTGTATTAACAGTTTCAATATTACTGAACTAATGGGACGCATCCTATTGACCAATTTTAATGGTATAAATTATTGTTTTTCTATTGAAATACTATCAATTTACCATGATTTTTTTCTGGGTGTACAATCGGGTCATCGAACTGCAACCAACTCGGATGACATCTCTTTACTATTAGGTATTCACATTTCATCGTATTTTAGTATGGTATTCGTACCATGTATTACGTACCATACGATATAATAACACAGAAACGTCAATTTGTTTTTGCATCCCTTATAAAATTAAAATTCCAAAAGTGTTGTATTTGAGAGTAGCCTTGAGGCATGTTTTTTTGGTGTCGTATTTTGTGAAATGAAGGAAAATTGTGAAATTTTAGATAAATAGTGCGCATAAAATGATAATTTATTTGTAAAATATTTGTAAAATGATAATATATTTATGATAATTTCAAAAATCCTAATTTTATTAGAATCAGCTGCATTTATAAGTCAAAATATTTTAACAATATGAAATGTGGTGCTCACAGTTCAATAGCCGTACTGTCGTATTCGTACAATGTCGTATCAATACCATGAAACTGTGAATATGCTATCTCTGGTATTGGTACGACATTGTATGAATTAGACAGTACGCCATTTAAACTGTGAGCACCACTTTTTTGTTTGTCCAAATGCTTCTTCAAATAAATGCAGCTAATTCTCGTTGCGTGCAACTCCAAACTTCTGCATTTGAGTAGTTCAGTTGCAAAAAATGTGTCAAGTTGGCAAATTTTACAATTTTCTGAATCAACAAAGCTGTTTTAAGTTGTCAAAAAATTTACACGATGAAACAACAGCAATGCCGGCAGAGCTCATGTACATAATCCGTTTACTAAAAAATATCATAAAACTACGATCAGCGCTATTTTTTCGATTTTTGCAAAGTCGCACGTCTTATAGTCTTTGGCTTGCAGTGTCATGCGTCTGTCTGTTGTCATGCGTCTGTCTGTTGTCATGCGTTGTCATATACACCATAGACCACAAGACATGAAACTCCGTCAATGTAGATGTAAAAATCGTTTTGTTAGTGTGCGTCGCAGTCGCAATTTGGACAACTTTTTATTCAACTTAGACAACTTTTATTCAACTTGGTCAATAATGCCACAGATTTTCTCATTTTAGACATTTTTCCCCCTTTATATTCAACATATTCACCACTGCTTTTGATGTTTGCGCCAAACAGAAATTTAAGAACAAATTATTTTTCTGACAACATAAAAATACTCAAAACAAACGTAAACAACGTTTTAGTTTATATATATTTAGTTTTATTCAAAAATTGATCGTGTGAGTACAATTTTCAACCGATTTTGTTACGAATTATGGATGATATCGTTGTCAGGCATGATGAGGAGCTATATTTGGCTGAACAAGCGTACGAAATTGTCAAGTAGAACAAAATTTTAAAATATCTGTATGGAAAGGGATTATCGGACTATTAATTGCTTAATGCCCGGATGCATACAACTTTTAACCATGAGTTAGCGATGAAAATCGATTAGTTAATCTGACAATTTCAATATTGATATTAAAACAAAAAATTAAATTTATTTGTCAGATTGTTTTTAACTGATAACTGTATTCAACCGGCCGTAAGTAAATTCACAATTTTGGTTTATTTTATTTAACGTCCTCATTATATTTAAGCACAATATTGTTCCATATTTGGTATTTACAGCGATATAAACATACACATAATTTCATTATAAAAAACGATTTCTAAAATAAATATTAAGATAAACATAATAAAGTTATTTTAATATTGTAATATTTGCAAAAGTTTTGTCCCTTTTTCCCTAAACTAATGAAAAGGGGGACACACTGGTTTTATTCACCAAATTGCTATTTTTTTCTCGTAAATTTTACAATTTTTTCAGAAAAAGTTAATTATTTTTTCACTTTTCCCTTAGGCTATGAATTTTAGTCATACACCCAGAAAAAAATACTATATAAATAATAGTTTTTTACTATTAAAAATAGTCAATAGGATAAATTATTATTTTAATCGGAAAATACCATTAAATACTAGAAAATACCATGACATTGCCATTGAGTTTATATGAAAAGATTTATTTTTTGTATACTATTAAATTAATATTTATCCCATTGACCAATTTTAATGGTATTTGAGCGAATTTTTTTCTGGGTGTAGATTTAAAAAAATAGTGCTAATTTTTAGACTTATTACGTGTAACTCAACTAACTTCTGCATTTGAGTAGTTTGGTTGCAAAAAATGTGTAAATTTTCTGCAAATTTCACAAAATTTTTAATTAATTCAATTAATATATACATTAAATTAAATGTAATTTTGCACTTCATTTCGCAACTACTTCTTACATTTGTCGCGTCTTTGTGCGAATTAATAAAATGTTTTTTTGTAACAGCAGAGCGCAGCTAACGCTACTTGAAACGAACACGAAAATCGAACATGTCTACTGCAGAATTTCAATGAATATAATTCATTGAAGTATGAAAAAATTCATTAAATTTAGTTAAATAAGTTACAAGACAATGTACATTGTCACAATGTATCTTGCATTAAAACGTATGAATTGCCTCTATGAACAGGATTCGTTAATATTATGAACCAGTTTATTTTCTGTGTACCAAAATATCATAAAAAACAGTATTTTGATATGTTGAATATGTTTTTTGCGAAGTCGCACGTCTTATAGTCTTTGGTATACACATTACGCTTAAGTGTCATACCAAAGACACAAACCTTTCATATATTCAGAAAGGAAAAACGCAGCTAATTTTGACCGGAAGTAAAATGAGAAGCATACTTTTAGCAATTACACACACCTCTGTAACTTTTTTTTTGTTACAAAGCTTTAAAACTGTTTTGTTTTATTTTCTTCGAATGATTATACGTATATAATTCGTAAGGCCCAAATTGAGCAGGAGTTTGCATAAGTAGGAGATTCAAAGTAGTACATAGAATGTGTTGTTGGCAGCGTGCGTTATTTACGCTTGTTGTTATGGCTTGAATTCCGTGGGGTGGCATAGGGGGGGCAATTTTCGCGAGAATTCAGCACAACACAAGAATATACATGGGCACAGAAGCCTGAACAGAATTATATATATGTTTTTTTTAATCCCTGATATTCAGTTAATTTTGTGTTTTTTCACGAACGGTATTCTTTACAGAGAAACCGGTTACTCGACAAGATTCAGCATCCTTTAAGGATGAATATGTGTAAATATTAAGAAGTTGGCAACTCTGGAAGTTAAGTTTTGAACCGTTTTGTAAGGTGATATGTCATAATTTTGACAAATGTATCACTTTTGAGGGGTTTTCACGATAACTTACAAACGGTATTCTTTACAGAGAAACCGGTTACTCGACAAGATTCAGCATCCTTTAAGGATGAATATGTGTAAATATTAAGAAGTTGGCAACTCTGGAAGTTAAGTTTTGAACCGTTTTGTAAGGTGATATGTCATAATTTTGACAAATGTATCACTTTTGAGGGGTTTTCACGATAACTTACAAACGGTATTCTTTACAGAGAAACCGGTTACTCGACAAGATTCAGCATCCTTTAAGGATGAATATGTGTAAATATTAAGAAGTTGGCAACTCTGGAAGTTAAGTTTTGAACCGTTTTGTAAGGTGATATGTCATAATTTTGACAAATGTATCACTTTTGAGGGGTTTTCACGATAACTTACAAACGGTATTCTTTACAGAGAAACCGGTTACTCGACAAGATTCAGCATCCTTTAAGGATGAATATGTGTAAATATTAAGAAGTTGGCAACTCTGGAAGTTAAGTTTTGAACCGTTTTGTAAGGTGATATGTCATAATTTTGACAAATGTATCACTTTTGAGGGGTTTTCACGATAACTTACAAACGGTATTCTTTACAGAGAAACCGGTTACTCGACAAGATTCAGCATCCTTTAAGGATGAATATGTGTAAATATTAAGAAGTTGGCAACTCTGGAAGTTAAGTTTTGAACCGTTTTGTAAGGTGATATGTCATAATTTTGACAAATGTATCACTTTTGAGGGGTTTTCACGATAACTTACAAACGGTATTCTTTACAGAGAAACCGGTTACTCGACAAGATTCAGCATCCTTTAAGGATGAATATGTGTAAATATTAAGAAGTTGGCAACTCTGGAAGTTAAGTTTTGAACCGTTTTGTAAGGTGATATGTCATAATTTTGACAAATGTATCACTTTTGAGGGGTTTTCACGATAACTTACAAACGGTATTCTTTACAGAGAAACCGGTT
This sequence comes from Dryomyza anilis, assembly GCA_951804985.1. Lineage (NCBI taxonomy): Eukaryota > Metazoa > Arthropoda > Insecta > Diptera > Dryomyzidae > Dryomyza > Dryomyza anilis. The sequence continues at coordinate 21,897 of OX638132.1, read as the reverse complement.
ACTCGACAAGATTCAGCATCCTTTAAGGATGAATATGTGTAAATATTAAGAAGTTGGCAACTCTGGAAGTTAAGTTTTGAACCGTTTTGTAAGGTGATATGTCATAATTTTGACAAATGTATCACTTTTGAGGGGTTTTCACGATAACTTACAAACGGTATTCTTTACAGAGAAACCGGTTACTCGACAAGATTCAGCATCCTTTAAGGATGAATATGTGTAAATATTAAGAAGTTGGCAACTCTGGAAGTTAAGTTTTGAACCGTTTTGTAAGGTGATATGTCATAATTTTGACAAATGTATCACTTTTGAGGGGTTTTCACGATAACTTACAAACGGTATTCTTTACAGAGAAACCGGTTACTCGACAAGATTCAGCATCCTTTAAGGATGAATATGTGTAAATATTAAGAAGTTGGCAACTCTGGAAGTTAAGTTTTGAACCGTTTTGTAAGGTGATATGTCATAATTTTGACAAATGTATCACTTTTGAGGGGTTTTCACGATAACTTACAAACGGTATTCTTTACAGAGAAACCGGTTACTCGACAAGATTCAGCATCCTTTAAGGATGAATATGTGTAAATATTAAGAAGTTGGCAACTCTGGAAGTTAAGTTTTGAACCGTTTTGTAAGGTGATATGTCATAATTTTGACAAATGTATCACTTTTGAGGGGTTTTCACGATAACTTACAAACGGTATTCTTTACAGAGAAACCGGTTACTCGACAAGATTCAGCATCCTTTAAGGATGAATATGTGTAAATATTAAGAAGTTGGCAACTCTGGAAGTTAAGTTTTGAACCGTTTTGTAAGGTGATATGTCATAATTTTGACAAATGTATCACTTTTGAGGGGTTTTCACGATAACTTACAAACGGTATTCTTTACAGAGAAACCGGTTACTCGACAAGATTCAGCATCCTTTAAGGATGAATATGTGTAAATATTAAGAAGTTGGCAACTCTGGAAGTTAAGTTTTGAACCGTTTTGTAAGGTGATATGTCATAATTTTGACAAATGTATCACTTTTGAGGGGTTTTCACGATAACTTACAAACGGTATTCTTTACAGAGAAACCGGTTACTCGACAAGATTCAGCATCCTTTAAGGATGAATATGTGTAAATATTAAGAAGTTGGCAACTCTGGAAGTTAAGTTTTGAACCGTTTTGTAAGGTGATATGTCATAATTTTGACAAATGTATCACTTTTGAGGGGTTTTCACGATAACTTACAAACGGTATTCTTTACAGAGAAACCGGTTACTCGACAAGATTCAGCATCCTTTAAGGATGAATATGTGTAAATATTAAGAAGTTGGCAACTCTGGAAGTTAAGTTTTGAACCGTTTTGTAAGGTGATATGTCATAATTTTGACAAATGTATCACTTTTGAGGGGTTTTCACGATAACTTACAAACGGTATTCTTTACAGAGAAACCGGTTACTCGACAAGATTCAGCATCCTTTAAGGATGAATATGTGTAAATATTAAGAAGTTGGCAACTCTGGAAGTTAAGTTTTGAACCGTTTTGTAAGGTGATATGTCATAATTTTGACAAATGTATCACTTTTGAGGGGTTTTCACGATAACTTACAAACGGTATTCTTTACAGAGAAACCGGTTACTCGACAAGATTCAGCATCCTTTAAGGATGAATATGTGTAAATATTAAGAAGTTGGCAACTCTGGAAGTTAAGTTTTGAACCGTTTTGTAAGGTGATATGTCATAATTTTGACAAATGTATCACTTTTGAGGGGTTTTCACGATAACTTACAAACGGTATTCTTTACAGAGAAACCGGTTACTCGACAAGATTCAGCATCCTTTAAGGATGAATATGTGTAAATATTAAGAAGTTGGCAACTCTGGAAGTTAAGTTTTGAACCGTTTTGTAAGGTGATATGTCATAATTTTGACAAATGTATCACTTTTGAGGGGTTTTCACGATAACTTACAAACGGTATTCTTTACAGAGAAACCGGTTACTCGACAAGATTCAGCATCCTTTAAGGATGAATATGTGTAAATATTAAGAAGTTGGCAACTCTGGAAGTTAAGTTTTGAACCGTTTTGTAAGGTGATATGTCATAATTTTGACAAATGTATCACTTTTGAGGGGTTTTCACGATAACTTACAAACGGTATTCTTTACAGAGAAACCGGTTACTCGACAAGATTCAGCATCCTTTAAGGATGAATATGTGTAAATATTAAGAAGTTGGCAACTCTGGAAGTTAAGTTTTGAACCGTTTTGTAAGGTGATATGTCATAATTTTGACAAATGTATCACTTTTGAGGGGTTTTCACGATAACTTACAAACGGTATTCTTTACAGAGAAACCGGTTACTCGACAAGATTCAGCATCCTTTAAGGATGAATATGTGTAAATATTAAGAAGTTGGCAACTCTGGAAGTTAAGTTTTGAACCGTTTTGTAAGGTGATATGTCATAATTTTGACAAATGTATCACTTTTGAGGGGTTTTCACGATAACTTACAAACGGTATTCTTTACAGAGAAACCGGTTACTCGACAAGATTCAGCATCCTTTAAGGATGAATATGTGTAAATATTAAGAAGTTGGCAACTCTGGAAGTTAAGTTTTGAACCGTTTTGTAAGGTGATATGTCATAATTTTGACAAATGTATCACTTTTGAGGGGTTTTCACGATAACTTACAAACGGTATTCTTTACAGAGAAACCGGTTACTCGACAAGATTCAGCATCCTTTAAGGATGAATATGTGTAAATATTAAGAAGTTGGCAACTCTGGAAGTTAAGTTTTGAACCGTTTTGTAAGGTGATATGTCATAATTTTGACAAATGTATCACTTTTGAGGGGTTTTCACGATAACTTACAAACGGTATTCTTTACAGAGAAACCGGTTACTCGACAAGATTCAGCATCCTTTAAGGATGAATATGTGTAAATATTAAGAAGTTGGCAACTCTGGAAGTTAAGTTTTGAACCGTTTTGTAAGGTGATATGTCATAATTTTGACAAATGTATCACTTTTGAGGGGTTTTCACGATAACTTACAAACGGTATTCTTTACAGAGAAACCGGTTACTCGACAAGATTCAGCATCCTTTAAGGATGAATATGTGTAAATATTAAGAAGTTGGCAACTCTGGAAGTTAAGTTTTGAACCGTTTTGTAAGGTGATATGTCATAATTTTGACAAATGTATCACTTTTGAGGGGTTTTCACGATAACTTACAAACGGTATTCTTTACAGAGAAACCGGTTACTCGACAAGATTCAGCATCCTTTAAGGATGAATATGTGTAAATATTAAGAAGTTGGCAACTCTGGAAGTTAAGTTTTGAACCGTTTTGTAAGGTGATATGTCATAATTTTGACAAATGTATCACTTTTGAGGGGTTTTCACGATAACTTACAAACGGTATTCTTTACAGAGAAACCGGTTACTCGACAAGATTCAGCATCCTTTAAGGATGAATATGTGTAAATATTAAGAAGTTGGCAACTCTGGAAGTTAAGTTTTGAACCGTTTTGTAAGGTGATATGTCATAATTTTGACAAATGTATCACTTTTGAGGGGTTTTCACGATAACTTACAAACGGTATTCTTTACAGAGAAACCGGTTACTCGACAAGATTCAGCATCCTTTAAGGATGAATATGTGTAAATATTAAGAAGTTGGCAACTCTGGAAGTTAAGTTTTGAACCGTTTTGTAAGGTGATATGTCATAATTTTGACAAATGTATCACTTTTGAGGGGTTTTCACGATAACTTACAAACGGTATTCTTTACAGAGAAACCGGTTACTCGACAAGATTCAGCATCCTTTAAGGATGAATATGTGTAAATATTAAGAAGTTGGCAACTCTGGAAGTTAAGTTTTGAACCGTTTTGTAAGGTGATATGTCATAATTTTGACAAATGTATCACTTTTGAGGGGTTTTCACGATAACTTACAAACGGTATTCTTTACAGAGAAACCGGTTACTCGACAAGATTCAGCATCCTTTAAGGATGAATATGTGTAAATATTAAGAAGTTGGCAACTCTGGAAGTTAAGTTTTGAACCGTTTTGTAAGGTGATATGTCATAATTTTGACAAATGTATCACTTTTGAGGGGTTTTCACGATAACTTACAAACGGTATTCTTTACAGAGAAACCGGTTACTCGACAAGATTCAGCATCCTTTAAGGATGAATATGTGTAAATATTAAGAAGTTGGCAACTCTGGAAGTTAAGTTTTGAACCGTTTTGTAAGGTGATATGTCATAATTTTGACAAATGTATCACTTTTGAGGGGTTTTCACGATAACTTACAAACGGTATTCTTTACAGAGAAACCGGTTACTCGACAAGATTCAGCATCCTTTAAGGATGAATATGTGTAAATATTAAGAAGTTGGCAACTCTGGAAGTTAAGTTTTGAACCGTTTTGTAAGGTGATATGTCATAATTTTGACAAATGTATCACTTTTGAGGGGTTTTCACGATAACTTACAAACGGTATTCTTTACAGAGAAACCGGTTACTCGACAAGATTCAGCATCCTTTAAGGATGAATATGTGTAAATATTAAGAAGTTGGCAACTCTGGAAGTTAAGTTTTGAACCGTTTTGTAAGGTGATATGTCATAATTTTGACAAATGTATCACTTTTGAGGGGTTTTCACGATAACTTACAAACGGTATTCTTTACAGAGAAACCGGTTACTCGACAAGATTCAGCATCCTTTAAGGATGAATATGTGTAAATATTAAGAAGTTGGCAACTCTGGAAGTTAAGTTTTGAACCGTTTTGTAAGGTGATATGTCATAATTTTGACAAATGTATCACTTTTGAGGGGTTTTCACGATAACTTACAAACGGTATTCTTTACAGAGAAACCGGTTACTCGACAAGATTCAGCATCCTTTAAGGATGAATATGTGTAAATATTAAGAAGTTGGCAACTCTGGAAGTTAAGTTTTGAACCGTTTTGTAAGGTGATATGTCATAATTTTGACAAATGTATCACTTTTGAGGGGTTTTCACGATAACTTACAAACGGTATTCTTTACAGAGAAACCGGTTACTCGACAAGATTCAGCATCCTTTAAGGATGAATATGTGTAAATATTAAGAAGTTGGCAACTCTGGAAGTTAAGTTTTGAACCGTTTTGTAAGGTGATATGTCATAATTTTGACAAATGTATCACTTTTGAGGGGTTTTCACGATAACTTACAAACGGTATTCTTTACAGAGAAACCGGTTACTCGACAAGATTCAGCATCCTTTAAGGATGAATATGTGTAAATATTAAGAAGTTGGCAACTCTGGAAGTTAAGTTTTGAACCGTTTTGTAAGGTGATATGTCATAATTTTGACAAATGTATCACTTTTGAGGGGTTTTCACGATAACTTACAAACGGTATTCTTTACAGAGAAACCGGTTACTCGACAAGATTCAGCATCCTTTAAGGATGAATATGTGTAAATATTAAGAAGTTGGCAACTCTGGAAGTTAAGTTTTGAACCGTTTTGTAAGGTGATATGTCATAATTTTGACAAATGTATCACTTTTGAGGGGTTTTCACGATAACTTACAAACGGTATTCTTTACAGAGAAACCGGTTACTCGACAAGATTCAGCATCCTTTAAGGATGAATATGTGTAAATATTAAGAAGTTGGCAACTCTGGAAGTTAAGTTTTGAACCGTTTTGTAAGGTGATATGTCATAATTTTGACAAATGTATCACTTTTGAGGGGTTTTCACGATAACTTACAAACGGTATTCTTTACAGAGAAACCGGTTACTCGACAAGATTCAGCATCCTTTAAGGATGAATATGTGTAAATATTAAGAAGTTGGCAACTCTGGAAGTTAAGTTTTGAACCGTTTTGTAAGGTGATATGTCATAATTTTGACAAATGTATCACTTTTGAGGGGTTTTCACGATAACTTACAAACGGTATTCTTTACAGAGAAACCGGTTACTCGACAAGATTCAGCATCCTTTAAGGATGAATATGTGTAAATATTAAGAAGTTGGCAACTCTGGAAGTTAAGTTTTGAACCGTTTTGTAAGGTGATATGTCATAATTTTGACAAATGTATCACTTTTGAGGGGTTTTCACGATAACTTACAAACGGTATTCTTTACAGAGAAACCGGTTACTCGACAAGATTCAGCATCCTTTAAGGATGAATATGTGTAAATATTAAGAAGTTGGCAACTCTGGAAGTTAAGTTTTGAACCGTTTTGTAAGGTGATATGTCATAATTTTGACAAATGTATCACTTTTGAGGGGTTTTCACGATAACTTACAAACGGTATTCTTTACAGAGAAACCGGTTACTCGACAAGATTCAGCATCCTTTAAGGATGAATATGTGTAAATATTAAGAAGTTGGCAACTCTGGAAGTTAAGTTTTGAACCGTTTTGTAAGGTGATATGTCATAATTTTGACAAATGTATCACTTTTGAGGGGTTTTCACGATAACTTACAAACGGTATTCTTTACAGAGAAACCGGTTACTCGACAAGATTCAGCATCCTTTAAGGATGAATATGTGTAAATATTAAGAAGTTGGCAACTCTGGAAGTTAAGTTTTGAACCGTTTTGTAAGGTGATATGTCATAATTTTGACAAATGTATCACTTTTGAGGGGTTTTCACGATAACTTACAAACGGTATTCTTTACAGAGAAACCGGTTACTCGACAAGATTCAGCATCCTTTAAGGATGAATATGTGTAAATATTAAGAAGTTGGCAACTCTGGAAGTTAAGTTTTGAACCGTTTTGTAAGGTGATATGTCATAATTTTGACAAATGTATCACTTTTGAGGGGTTTTCACGATAACTTACAAACGGTATTCTTTACAGAGAAACCGGTTACTCGACAAGATTCAGCATCCTTTAAGGATGAATATGTGTAAATATTAAGAAGTTGGCAACTCTGGAAGTTAAGTTTTGAACCGTTTTGTAAGGTGATATGTCATAATTTTGACAAATGTATCACTTTTGAGGGGTTTTCACGATAACTTACAAACGGTATTCTTTACAGAGAAACCGGTTACTCGACAAGATTCAGCATCCTTTAAGGATGAATATGTGTAAATATTAAGAAGTTGGCAACTCTGGAAGTTAAGTTTTGAACCGTTTTGTAAGGTGATATGTCATAATTTTGACAAATGTATCACTTTTGAGGGGTTTTCACGATAACTTACAAACGGTATTCTTTACAGAGAAACCGGTTACTCGACAAGATTCAGCATCCTTTAAGGATGAATATGTGTAAATATTAAGAAGTTGGCAACTCTGGAAGTTAAGTTTTGAACCGTTTTGTAAGGTGATATGTCATAATTTTGACAAATGTATCACTTTTGAGGGGTTTTCACGATAACTTACAAACGGTATTCTTTACAGAGAAACCGGTTACTCGACAAGATTCAGCATCCTTTAAGGATGAATATGTGTAAATATTAAGAAGTTGGCAACTCTGGAAGTTAAGTTTTGAACCGTTTTGTAAGGTGATATGTCATAATTTTGACAAATGTATCACTTTTGAGGGGTTTTCACGATAACTTACAAACGGTATTCTTTACAGAGAAACCGGTTACTCGACAAGATTCAGCATCCTTTAAGGATGAATATGTGTAAATATTAAGAAGTTGGCAACTCTGGAAGTTAAGTTTTGAACCGTTTTGTAAGGTGATATGTCATAATTTTGACAAATGTATCACTTTTGAGGGGTTTTCACGATAACTTACAAACGGTATTCTTTACAGAGAAACCGGTTACTCGACAAGATTCAGCATCCTTTAAGGATGAATATGTGTAAATATTAAGAAGTTGGCAACTCTGGAAGTTAAGTTTTGAACCGTTTTGTAAGGTGATATGTCATAATTTTGACAAATGTATCACTTTTGAGGGGTTTTCACGATAACTTACAAACGGTATTCTTTACAGAGAAACCGGTTACTCGACAAGATTCAGCATCCTTTAAGGATGAATATGTGTAAATATTAAGAAGTTGGCAACTCTGGAAGTTAAGTTTTGAACCGTTTTGTAAGGTGATATGTCATAATTTTGACAAATGTATCACTTTTGAGGGGTTTTCACGATAACTTACAAACGGTATTCTTTACAGAGAAACCGGTTACTCGACAAGATTCAGCATCCTTTAAGGATGAATATGTGTAAATATTAAGAAGTTGGCAACTCTGGAAGTTAAGTTTTGAACCGTTTTGTAAGGTGATATGTCATAATTTTGACAAATGTATCACTTTTGAGGGGTTTTCACGATAACTTACAAACGGTATTCTTTACAGAGAAACCGGTTACTCGACAAGATTCAGCATCCTTTAAGGATGAATATGTGTAAATATTAAGAAGTTGGCAACTCTGGAAGTTAAGTTTTGAACCGTTTTGTAAGGTGATATGTCATAATTTTGACAAATGTATCACTTTTGAGGGGTTTTCACGATAACTTACAAACGGTATTCTTTACAGAGAAACCGGTTACTCGACAAGATTCAGCATCCTTTAAGGATGAATATGTGTAAATATTAAGAAGTTGGCAACTCTGGAAGTTAAGTTTTGAACCGTTTTGTAAGGTGATATGTCATAATTTTGACAAATGTATCACTTTTGAGGGGTTTTCACGATAACTTACAAACGGTATTCTTTACAGAGAAACCGGTTACTCGACAAGATTCAGCATCCTTTAAGGATGAATATGTGTAAATATTAAGAAGTTGGCAACTCTGGAAGTTAAGTTTTGAACCGTTTTGTAAGGTGATATGTCATAATTTTGACAAATGTATCACTTTTGAGGGGTTTTCACGATAACTTACAAACGGTATTCTTTACAGAGAAACCGGTTACTCGACAAGATTCAGCATCCTTTAAGGATGAATATGTGTAAATATTAAGAAGTTGGCAACTCTGGAAGTTAAGTTTTGAACCGTTTTGTAAGGTGATATGTCATAATTTTGACAAATGTATCACTTTTGAGGGGTTTTCACGATAACTTACAAACGGTATTCTTTACAGAGAAACCGGTTACTCGACAAGATTCAGCATCCTTTAAGGATGAATATGTGTAAATATTAAGAAGTTGGCAACTCTGGAAGTTAAGTTTTGAACCGTTTTGTAAGGTGATATGTCATAATTTTGACAAATGTATCACTTTTGAGGGGTTTTCACGATAACTTACAAACGGTATTCTTTACAGAGAAACCGGTTACTCGACAAGATTCAGCATCCTTTAAGGATGAATATGTGTAAATATTAAGAAGTTGGCAACTCTGGAAGTTAAGTTTTGAACCGTTTTGTAAGGTGATATGTCATAATTTTGACAAATGTATCACTTTTGAGGGGTTTTCACGATAACTTACAAACGGTATTCTTTACAGAGAAACCGGTTACTCGACAAGATTCAGCATCCTTTAAGGATGAATATGTGTAAATATTAAGAAGTTGGCAACTCTGGAAGTTAAGTTTTGAACCGTTTTGTAAGGTGATATGTCATAATTTTGACAAATGTATCACTTTTGAGGGGTTTTCACGATAACTTACAAACGGTATTCTTTACAGAGAAACCGGTTACTCGACAAGATTCAGCATCCTTTAAGGATGAATATGTGTAAATATTAAGAAGTTGGCAACTCTGGAAGTTAAGTTTTGAACCGTTTTGTAAGGTGATATGTCATAATTTTGACAAATGTATCACTTTTGAGGGGTTTTCACGATAACTTACAAACGGTATTCTTTACAGAGAAACCGGTTACTCGACAAGATTCAGCATCCTTTAAGGATGAATATGTGTAAATATTAAGAAGTTGGCAACTCTGGAAGTTAAGTTTTGAACCGTTTTGTAAGGTGATATGTCATAATTTTGACAAATGTATCACTTTTGAGGGGTTTTCACGATAACTTACAAACGGTATTCTTTACAGAGAAACCGGTTACTCGACAAGATTCAGCATCCTTTAAGGATGAATATGTGTAAATATTAAGAAGTTGGCAACTCTGGAAGTTAAGTTTTGAACCGTTTTGTAAGGTGATATGTCATAATTTTGACAAATGTATCACTTTTGAGGGGTTTTCACGATAACTTACAAACGGTATTCTTTACAGAGAAACCGGTTACTCGACAAGATTCAGCATCCTTTAAGGATGAATATGTGTAAATATTAAGAAGTTGGCAACTCTGGAAGTTAAGTTTTGAACCGTTTTGTAAGGTGATATGTCATAATTTTGACAAATGTATCACTTTTGAGGGGTTTTCACGATAACTTACAAACGGTATTCTTTACAGAGAAACCGGTTACTCGACAAGATTCAGCATCCTTTAAGGATGAATATGTGTAAATATTAAGAAGTTGGCAACTCTGGAAGTTAAGTTTTGAACCGTTTTGTAAGGTGATATGTCATAATTTTGACAAATGTATCACTTTTGAGGGGTTTTCACGATAACTTACAAACGGTATTCTTTACAGAGAAACCGGTTACTCGACAAGATTCAGCATCCTTTAAGGATGAATATGTGTAAATATTAAGAAGTTGGCAACTCTGGAAGTTAAGTTTTGAACCGTTTTGTAAGGTGATATGTCATAATTTTGACAAATGTATCACTTTTGAGGGGTTTTCACGATAACTTACAAACGGTATTCTTTACAGAGAAACCGGTTACTCGACAAGATTCAGCATCCTTTAAGGATGAATATGTGTAAATATTAAGAAGTTGGCAACTCTGGAAGTTAAGTTTTGAACCGTTTTGTAAGGTGATATGTCATAATTTTGACAAATGTATCACTTTTGAGGGGTTTTCACGATAACTTACAAACGGTATTCTTTACAGAGAAACCGGTTACTCGACAAGATTCAGCATCCTTTAAGGATGAATATGTGTAAATATTAAGAAGTTGGCAACTCTGGAAGTTAAGTTTTGAACCGTTTTGTAAGGTGATATGTCATAATTTTGACAAATGTATCACTTTTGAGGGGTTTTCACGATAACTTACAAACGGTATTCTTTACAGAGAAACCGGTTACTCGACAAGATTCAGCATCCTTTAAGGATGAATATGTGTAAATATTAAGAAGTTGGCAACTCTGGAAGTTAAGTTTTGAACCGTTTTGTAAGGTGATATGTCATAATTTTGACAAATGTATCACTTTTGAGGGGTTTTCACGATAACTTACAAACGGTATTCTTTACAGAGAAACCGGTTACTCGACAAGATTCAGCATCCTTTAAGGATGAATATGTGTAAATATTAAGAAGTTGGCAACTCTGGAAGTTAAGTTTTGAACCGTTTTGTAAGGTGATATGTCATAATTTTGACAAATGTATCACTTTTGAGGGGTTTTCACGATAACTTACAAACGGTATTCTTTACAGAGAAACCGGTTACTCGACAAGATTCAGCATCCTTTAAGGATGAATATGTGTAAATATTAAGAAGTTGGCAACTCTGGAAGTTAAGTTTTGAACCGTTTTGTAAGGTGATATGTCATAATTTTGACAAATGTATCACTTTTGAGGGGTTTTCACGATAACTTACAAACGGTATTCTTTACAGAGAAACCGGTTACTCGACAAGATTCAGCATCCTTTAAGGATGAATATGTGTAAATATTAAGAAGTTGGCAACTCTGGAAGTTAAGTTTTGAACCGTTTTGTAAGGTGATATGTCATAATTTTGACAAATGTATCACTTTTGAGGGGTTTTCACGATAACTTACAAACGGTATTCTTTACAGAGAAACCGGTTACTCGACAAGATTCAGCATCCTTTAAGGATGAATATGTGTAAATATTAAGAAGTTGGCAACTCTGGAAGTTAAGTTTTGAACCGTTTTGTAAGGTGATATGTCATAATTTTGACAAATGTATCACTTTTGAGGGGTTTTCACGATAACTTACAAACGGTATTCTTTACAGAGAAACCGGTTACTCGACAAGATTCAGCATCCTTTAAGGATGAATATGTGTAAATATTAAGAAGTTGGCAACTCTGGAAGTTAAGTTTTGAACCGTTTTGTAAGGTGATATGTCATAATTTTGACAAATGTATCACTTTTGAGGGGTTTTCACGATAACTTACAAACGGTATTCTTTACAGAGAAACCGGTTACTCGACAAGATTCAGCATCCTTTAAGGATGAATATGTGTAAATATTAAGAAGTTGGCAACTCTGGAAGTTAAGTTTTGAACCGTTTTGTAAGGTGATATGTCATAATTTTGACAAATGTATCACTTTTGAGGGGTTTTCACGATAACTTACAAACGGTATTCTTTACAGAGAAACCGGTTACTCGACAAGATTCAGCATCCTTTAAGGATGAATATGTGTAAATATTAAGAAGTTGGCAACTCTGGAAGTTAAGTTTTGAACCGTTTTGTAAGGTGATATGTCATAATTTTGACAAATGTATCACTTTTGAGGGGTTTTCACGATAACTTACAAACGGTATTCTTTACAGAGAAACCGGTTACTCGACAAGATTCAGCATCCTTTAAGGATGAATATGTGTAAATATTAAGAAGTTGGCAACTCTGGAAGTTAAGTTTTGAACCGTTTTGTAAGGTGATATGTCATAATTTTGACAAATGTATCACTTTTGAGGGGTTTTCACGATAACTTACAAACGGTATTCTTTACAGAGAAACCGGTTACTCGACAAGATTCAGCATCCTTTAAGGATGAATATGTGTAAATATTAAGAAGTTGGCAACTCTGGAAGTTAAGTTTTGAACCGTTTTGTAAGGTGATATGTCATAATTTTGACAAATGTATCACTTTTGAGGGGTTTTCACGATAACTTACAAACGGTATTCTTTACAGAGAAACCGGTTACTCGACAAGATTCAGCATCCTTTAAGGATGAATATGTGTAAATATTAAGAAGTTGGCAACTCTGGAAGTTAAGTTTTGAACCGTTTTGTAAGGTGATATGTCATAATTTTGACAAATGTATCACTTTTGAGGGGTTTTCACGATAACTTACAAACGGTATTCTTTACAGAGAAACCGGTTACTCGACAAGATTCAGCATCCTTTAAGGATGAATATGTGTAAATATTAAGAAGTTGGCAACTCTGGAAGTTAAGTTTTGAACCGTTTTGTAAGGTGATATGTCATAATTTTGACAAATGTATCACTTTTGAGGGGTTTTCACGATAACTTACAAACGGTATTCTTTACAGAGAAACCGGTTACTCGACAAGATTCAGCATCCTTTAAGGATGAATATGTGTAAATATTAAGAAGTTGGCAACTCTGGAAGTTAAGTTTTGAACCGTTTTGTAAGGTGATATGTCATAATTTTGACAAATGTATCACTTTTGAGGGGTTTTCACGATAACTTACAAACGGTATTCTTTACAGAGAAACCGGTTACTCGACAAGATTCAGCATCCTTTAAGGATGAATATGTGTAAATATTAAGAAGTTGGCAACTCTGGAAGTTAAGTTTTGAACCGTTTTGTAAGGTGATATGTCATAATTTTGACAAATGTATCACTTTTGAGGGGTTTTCACGATAACTTACAAACGGTATTCTTTACAGAGAAACCGGTTACTCGACAAGATTCAGCATCCTTTAAGGATGAATATGTGTAAATATTAAGAAGTTGGCAACTCTGGAAGTTAAGTTTTGAACCGTTTTGTAAGGTGATATGTCATAATTTTGACAAATGTATCACTTTTGAGGGGTTTTCACGATAACTTACAAACGGTATTCTTTACAGAGAAACCGGTTACTCGACAAGATTCAGCATCCTTTAAGGATGAATATGTGTAAATATTAAGAAGTTGGCAACTCTGGAAGTTAAGTTTTGAACCGTTTTGTAAGGTGATATGTCATAATTTTGACAAATGTATCACTTTTGAGGGGTTTTCACGATAACTTACAAACGGTATTCTTTACAGAGAAACCGGTTACTCGACAAGATTCAGCATCCTTTAAGGATGAATATGTGTAAATATTAAGAAGTTGGCAACTCTGGAAGTTAAGTTTTGAACCGTTTTGTAAGGTGATATGTCATAATTTTGACAAATGTATCACTTTTGAGGGGTTTTCACGATAACTTACAAACGGTATTCTTTACAGAGAAACCGGTTACTCGACAAGATTCAGCATCCTTTAAGGATGAATATGTGTAAATATTAAGAAGTTGGCAACTCTGGAAGTTAAGTTTTGAACCGTTTTGTAAGGTGATATGTCATAATTTTGACAAATGTATCACTTTTGAGGGGTTTTCACGATAACTTACAAACGGTATTCTTTACAGAGAAACCGGTTACTCGACAAGATTCAGCATCCTTTAAGGATGAATATGTGTAAATATTAAGAAGTTGGCAACTCTGGAAGTTAAGTTTTGAACCGTTTTGTAAGGTGATATGTCATAATTTTGACAAATGTATCACTTTTGAGGGGTTTTCACGATAACTTACAAACGGTATTCTTTACAGAGAAACCGGTTACTCGACAAGATTCAGCATCCTTTAAGGATGAATATGTGTAAATATTAAGAAGTTGGCAACTCTGGAAGTTAAGTTTTGAACCGTTTTGTAAGGTGATATGTCATAATTTTGACAAATGTATCACTTTTGAGGGGTTTTCACGATAACTTACAAACGGTATTCTTTACAGAGAAACCGGTTACTCGACAAGATTCAGCATCCTTTAAGGATGAATATGTGTAAATATTAAGAAGTTGGCAACTCTGGAAGTTAAGTTTTGAACCGTTTTGTAAGGTGATATGTCATAATTTTGACAAATGTATCACTTTTGAGGGGTTTTCACGATAACTTACAAACGGTATTCTTTACAGAGAAACCGGTTACTCGACAAGATTCAGCATCCTTTAAGGATGAATATGTGTAAATATTAAGAAGTTGGCAACTCTGGAAGTTAAGTTTTGAACCGTTTTGTAAGGTGATATGTCATAATTTTGACAAATGTATCACTTTTGAGGGGTTTTCACGATAACTTACAAACGGTATTCTTTACAGAGAAACCGGTTACTCGACAAGATTCAGCATCCTTTAAGGATGAATATGTGTAAATATTAAGAAGTTGGCAACTCTGGAAGTTAAGTTTTGAACCGTTTTGTAAGGTGATATGTCATAATTTTGACAAATGTATCACTTTTGAGGGGTTTTCACGATAACTTACAAACGGTATTCTTTACAGAGAAACCGGTTACTCGACAAGATTCAGCATCCTTTAAGGATGAATATGTGTAAATATTAAGAAGTTGGCAACTCTGGAAGTTAAGTTTTGAACCGTTTTGTAAGGTGATATGTCATAATTTTGACAAATGTATCACTTTTGAGGGGTTTTCACGATAACTTACAAACGGTATTCTTTACAGAGAAACCGGTTACTCGACAAGATTCAGCATCCTTTAAGGATGAATATGTGTAAATATTAAGAAGTTGGCAACTCTGGAAGTTAAGTTTTGAACCGTTTTGTAAGGTGATATGTCATAATTTTGACAAATGTATCACTTTTGAGGGGTTTTCACGATAACTTACAAACGGTATTCTTTACAGAGAAACCGGTTACTCGACAAGATTCAGCATCCTTTAAGGATGAATATGTGTAAATATTAAGAAGTTGGCAACTCTGGAAGTTAAGTTTTGAACCGTTTTGTAAGGTGATATGTCATAATTTTGACAAATGTATCACTTTTGAGGGGTTTTCACGATAACTTACAAACGGTATTCTTTACAGAGAAACCGGTTACTCGACAAGATTCAGCATCCTTTAAGGATGAATATGTGTAAATATTAAGAAGTTGGCAACTCTGGAAGTTAAGTTTTGAACCGTTTTGTAAGGTGATATGTCATAATTTTGACAAATGTATCACTTTTGAGGGGTTTTCACGATAACTTACAAACGGTATTCTTTACAGAGAAACCGGTTACTCGACAAGATTCAGCATCCTTTAAGGATGAATATGTGTAAATATTAAGAAGTTGGCAACTCTGGAAGTTAAGTTTTGAACCGTTTTGTAAGGTGATATGTCATAATTTTGACAAATGTATCACTTTTGAGGGGTTTTCACGATAACTTACAAACGGTATTCTTTACAGAGAAACCGGTTACTCGACAAGATTCAGCATCCTTTAAGGATGAATATGTGTAAATATTAAGAAGTTGGCAACTCTGGAAGTTAAGTTTTGAACCGTTTTGTAAGGTGATATGTCATAATTTTGACAAATGTATCACTTTTGAGGGGTTTTCACGATAACTTACAAACGGTATTCTTTACAGAGAAACCGGTTACTCGACAAGATTCAGCATCCTTTAAGGATGAATATGTGTAAATATTAAGAAGTTGGCAACTCTGGAAGTTAAGTTTTGAACCGTTTTGTAAGGTGATATGTCATAATTTTGACAAATGTATCACTTTTGAGGGGTTTTCACGATAACTTACAAACGGTATTCTTTACAGAGAAACCGGTTACTCGACAAGATTCAGCATCCTTTAAGGATGAATATGTGTAAATATTAAGAAGTTGGCAACTCTGGAAGTTAAGTTTTGAACCGTTTTGTAAGGTGATATGTCATAATTTTGACAAATGTATCACTTTTGAGGGGTTTTCACGATAACTTACAAACGGTATTCTTTACAGAGAAACCGGTTACTCGACAAGATTCAGCATCCTTTAAGGATGAATATGTGTAAATATTAAGAAGTTGGCAACTCTGGAAGTTAAGTTTTGAACCGTTTTGTAAGGTGATATGTCATAATTTTGACAAATGTATCACTTTTGAGGGGTTTTCACGATAACTTACAAACGGTATTCTTTACAGAGAAACCGGTTACTCGACAAGATTCAGCATCCTTTAAGGATGAATATGTGTAAATATTAAGAAGTTGGCAACTCTGGAAGTTAAGTTTTGAACCGTTTTGTAAGGTGATATGTCATAATTTTGACAAATGTATCACTTTTGAGGGGTTTTCACGATAACTTACAAACGGTATTCTTTACAGAGAAACCGGTTACTCGACAAGATTCAGCATCCTTTAAGGATGAATATGTGTAAATATTAAGAAGTTGGCAACTCTGGAAGTTAAGTTTTGAACCGTTTTGTAAGGTGATATGTCATAATTTTGACAAATGTATCACTTTTGAGGGGTTTTCACGATAACTTACAAACGGTATTCTTTACAGAGAAACCGGTTACTCGACAAGATTCAGCATCCTTTAAGGATGAATATGTGTAAATATTAAGAAGTTGGCAACTCTGGAAGTTAAGTTTTGAACCGTTTTGTAAGGTGATATGTCATAATTTTGACAAATGTATCACTTTTGAGGGGTTTTCACGATAACTTACAAACGGTATTCTTTACAGAGAAACCGGTTACTCGACAAGATTCAGCATCCTTTAAGGATGAATATGTGTAAATATTAAGAAGTTGGCAACTCTGGAAGTTAAGTTTTGAACCGTTTTGTAAGGTGATATGTCATAATTTTGACAAATGTATCACTTTTGAGGGGTTTTCACGATAACTTACAAACGGTATTCTTTACAGAGAAACCGGTTACTCGACAAGATTCAGCATCCTTTAAGGATGAATATGTGTAAATATTAAGAAGTTGGCAACTCTGGAAGTTAAGTTTTGAACCGTTTTGTAAGGTGATATGTCATAATTTTGACAAATGTATCACTTTTGAGGGGTTTTCACGATAACTTACAAACGGTATTCTTTACAGAGAAACCGGTTACTCGACAAGATTCAGCATCCTTTAAGGATGAATATGTGTAAATATTAAGAAGTTGGCAACTCTGGAAGTTAAGTTTTGAACCGTTTTGTAAGGTGATATGTCATAATTTTGACAAATGTATCACTTTTGAGGGGTTTTCACGATAACTTACAAACGGTATTCTTTACAGAGAAACCGGTTACTCGACAAGATTCAGCATCCTTTAAGGATGAATATGTGTAAATATTAAGAAGTTGGCAACTCTGGAAGTTAAGTTTTGAACCGTTTTGTAAGGTGATATGTCATAATTTTGACAAATGTATCACTTTTGAGGGGTTTTCACGATAACTTACAAACGGTATTCTTTACAGAGAAACCGGTTACTCGACAAGATTCAGCATCCTTTAAGGATGAATATGTGTAAATATTAAGAAGTTGGCAACTCTGGAAGTTAAGTTTTGAACCGTTTTGTAAGGTGATATGTCATAATTTTGACAAATGTATCACTTTTGAGGGGTTTTCACGATAACTTACAAACGGTATTCTTTACAGAGAAACCGGTTACTCGACAAGATTCAGCATCCTTTAAGGATGAATATGTGTAAATATTAAGAAGTTGGCAACTCTGGAAGTTAAGTTTTGAACCGTTTTGTAAGGTGATATGTCATAATTTTGACAAATGTATCACTTTTGAGGGGTTTTCACGATAACTTACAAACGGTATTCTTTACAGAGAAACCGGTTACTCGACAAGATTCAGCATCCTTTAAGGATGAATATGTGTAAATATTAAGAAGTTGGCAACTCTGGAAGTTAAGTTTTGAACCGTTTTGTAAGGTGATATGTCATAATTTTGACAAATGTATCACTTTTGAGGGGTTTTCACGATAACTTACAAACGGTATTCTTTACAGAGAAACCGGTTACTCGACAAGATTCAGCATCCTTTAAGGATGAATATGTGTAAATATTAAGAAGTTGGCAACTCTGGAAGTTAAGTTTTGAACCGTTTTGTAAGGTGATATGTCATAATTTTGACAAATGTATCACTTTTGAGGGGTTTTCACGATAACTTACAAACGGTATTCTTTACAGAGAAACCGGTTACTCGACAAGATTCAGCATCCTTTAAGGATGAATATGTGTAAATATTAAGAAGTTGGCAACTCTGGAAGTTAAGTTTTGAACCGTTTTGTAAGGTGATATGTCATAATTTTGACAAATGTATCACTTTTGAGGGGTTTTCACGATAACTTACAAACGGTATTCTTTACAGAGAAACCGGTTACTCGACAAGATTCAGCATCCTTTAAGGATGAATATGTGTAAATATTAAGAAGTTGGCAACTCTGGAAGTTAAGTTTTGAACCGTTTTGTAAGGTGATATGTCATAATTTTGACAAATGTATCACTTTTGAGGGGTTTTCACGATAACTTACAAACGGTATTCTTTACAGAGAAACCGGTTACTCGACAAGATTCAGCATCCTTTAAGGATGAATATGTGTAAATATTAAGAAGTTGGCAACTCTGGAAGTTAAGTTTTGAACCGTTTTGTAAGGTGATATGTCATAATTTTGACAAATGTATCACTTTTGAGGGGTTTTCACGATAACTTACAAACGGTATTCTTTACAGAGAAACCGGTTACTCGACAAGATTCAGCATCCTTTAAGGATGAATATGTGTAAATATTAAGAAGTTGGCAACTCTGGAAGTTAAGTTTTGAACCGTTTTGTAAGGTGATATGTCATAATTTTGACAAATGTATCACTTTTGAGGGGTTTTCACGATAACTTACAAACGGTATTCTTTACAGAGAAACCGGTTACTCGACAAGATTCAGCATCCTTTAAGGATGAATATGTGTAAATATTAAGAAGTTGGCAACTCTGGAAGTTAAGTTTTGAACCGTTTTGTAAGGTGATATGTCATAATTTTGACAAATGTATCACTTTTGAGGGGTTTTCACGATAACTTACAAACGGTATTCTTTACAGAGAAACCGGTTACTCGACAAGATTCAGCATCCTTTAAGGATGAATATGTGTAAATATTAAGAAGTTGGCAACTCTGGAAGTTAAGTTTTGAACCGTTTTGTAAGGTGATATGTCATAATTTTGACAAATGTATCACTTTTGAGGGGTTTTCACGATAACTTACAAACGGTATTCTTTACAGAGAAACCGGTTACTCGACAAGATTCAGCATCCTTTAAGGATGAATATGTGTAAATATTAAGAAGTTGGCAACTCTGGAAGTTAAGTTTTGAACCGTTTTGTAAGGTGATATGTCATAATTTTGACAAATGTATCACTTTTGAGGGGTTTTCACGATAACTTACAAACGGTATTCTTTACAGAGAAACCGGTTACTCGACAAGATTCAGCATCCTTTAAGGATGAATATGTGTAAATATTAAGAAGTTGGCAACTCTGGAAGTTAAGTTTTGAACCGTTTTGTAAGGTGATATGTCATAATTTTGACAAATGTATCACTTTTGAGGGGTTTTCACGATAACTTACAAACGGTATTCTTTACAGAGAAACCGGTTACTCGACAAGATTCAGCATCCTTTAAGGATGAATATGTGTAAATATTAAGAAGTTGGCAACTCTGGAAGTTAAGTTTTGAACCGTTTTGTAAGGTGATATGTCATAATTTTGACAAATGTATCACTTTTGAGGGGTTTTCACGATAACTTACAAACGGTATTCTTTACAGAGAAACCGGTTACTCGACAAGATTCAGCATCCTTTAAGGATGAATATGTGTAAATATTAAGAAGTTGGCAACTCTGGAAGTTAAGTTTTGAACCGTTTTGTAAGGTGATATGTCATAATTTTGACAAATGTATCACTTTTGAGGGGTTTTCACGATAACTTACAAACGGTATTCTTTACAGAGAAACCGGTTACTCGACAAGATTCAGCATCCTTTAAGGATGAATATGTGTAAATATTAAGAAGTTGGCAACTCTGGAAGTTAAGTTTTGAACCGTTTTGTAAGGTGATATGTCATAATTTTGACAAATGTATCACTTTTGAGGGGTTTTCACGATAACTTACAAACGGTATTCTTTACAGAGAAACCGGTTACTCGACAAGATTCAGCATCCTTTAAGGATGAATATGTGTAAATATTAAGAAGTTGGCAACTCTGGAAGTTAAGTTTTGAACCGTTTTGTAAGGTGATATGTCATAATTTTGACAAATGTATCACTTTTGAGGGGTTTTCACGATAACTTACAAACGGTATTCTTTACAGAGAAACCGGTTACTCGACAAGATTCAGCATCCTTTAAGGATGAATATGTGTAAATATTAAGAAGTTGGCAACTCTGGAAGTTAAGTTTTGAACCGTTTTGTAAGGTGATATGTCATAATTTTGACAAATGTATCACTTTTGAGGGGTTTTCACGATAACTTACAAACGGTATTCTTTACAGAGAAACCGGTTACTCGACAAGATTCAGCATCCTTTAAGGATGAATATGTGTAAATATTAAGAAGTTGGCAACTCTGGAAGTTAAGTTTTGAACCGTTTTGTAAGGTGATATGTCATAATTTTGACAAATGTATCACTTTTGAGGGGTTTTCACGATAACTTACAAACGGTATTCTTTACAGAGAAACCGGTTACTCGACAAGATTCAGCATCCTTTAAGGATGAATATGTGTAAATATTAAGAAGTTGGCAACTCTGGAAGTTAAGTTTTGAACCGTTTTGTAAGGTGATATGTCATAATTTTGACAAATGTATCACTTTTGAGGGGTTTTCACGATAACTTACAAACGGTATTCTTTACAGAGAAACCGGTTACTCGACAAGATTCAGCATCCTTTAAGGATGAATATGTGTAAATATTAAGAAGTTGGCAACTCTGGAAGTTAAGTTTTGAACCGTTTTGTAAGGTGATATGTCATAATTTTGACAAATGTATCACTTTTGAGGGGTTTTCACGATAACTTACAAACGGTATTCTTTCCAGAGAAAACGGTCTACTCGACAAGATTCAGCATCCTTTTAAGGATGAATATGTGTAAATATTAAGAAGTTGGCAACTCTGGAAGTTAAGTTTTGAACCGTTTTGTAAGTTGATATGTCATAATTTTGACAAAATGTATCACTTTTGAGGGGTTTTCACGATAACTTACAAACGGTATTCTTTACAGAGAA